>WNWK01024054.1:0-30256 GCA_009830355.1 Cherax destructor | reverse complement strand
AAACCCATCTAGGCGAAGCTTCAGCCTCCTATTTTCCTCCTGAAGAAGTAGAACCTCCTTCTTCAACACTTTAACCTGAGATTCTAAAACACTGCAGCTAGCCATGTGCTCGGTAACACCCCACACTAATTCCCAGACAGCTTAGGACAGGTATGACCACACGTGACCACTGACTATCACCCTACTCGGAAGATTGTCACATGCAGATTCAGATCCAACCTACCCATCATTCTCCACCTTACTCCATCCTATAAATACTCACGTACTTTTCACCCAGGTAGATCAGTTTGTGACTTGATAAAGCCCACTGTGTGGGTGAAACGTTGCCAATAAAGGATCACATTATACTGGTTATGTGTTTATTTTTCCAAGAGTGAAGAAGCTACTGGTAGCGAAACATTTCTTGATTAATATATCTTAATACTGGGCATGTGTCTTATTTCACATTTGACCCTATTTTATATCATATCTCACCTACAACTGGCTTTACGTGGGCCCGAATCCCGCTCGTTATTCTTTTTTTTTTTTTTTACAGTCTTGATATTACGATTTCGCGAGTCATAAATTATAATAGCCTTCCGTTTGTAATATTCAAATCAGGTGAATAATGGGAATAAGAGGTATGAAATACCAACAAGTTATGAGAGAGACACAGTGGCCGCCAGGAGAGGTGAAGGTGTCCTCAGGATGCGATCAACTATAAAGATCAAGTTGAAGAGTTTGCTGAGGAGACATTTAACAATCTGAAAACTCTTGTGTCCCTGCGTCTGTGTGACCGCGGACACCATCCCTGGACACAGGGACACACGTTACTCTTGATCGAAAATTTCTCGACTTGACTTTTACAGGAATTATCTTTACGAATTAGGTATATGTGCAACATTTAGGCATCTTTATTTGAAGAAATTCCGCCAAACAATTACTTTTTTTTTTTATTTCAATTCAGATATGATGTACGATGACAGTAGAAGATGAGGTAATCAGTCCCTCAGCCTTGCAGAACTATACACAGAATACATTGTAAGATGCAGCAATCAGTCCCTCAGCTTGGAAGTAGGTATTCGGTGCCTTAGTCTTGATGAACATCGACATAAAGACTGAAGGACTAATTTCCTCATCTACTGTCTTCGTATATTATCTCTGCAGTTAACTGAAAAAGCCACTGATTGGTGAAACGTCTTCAAGAAAAGATGTACAGGTGTTGCGAATGTATCTAAAAAAAATTTATTTACTGATATTTACATACCTAGGTCACCTGCCTCTCTCGTACGGTCCTCACTCTGCCTATATATTCCCACGTTTTCCCAGGGCGATTTGCCGGGTCACCATTTGGAGAAGACCCGGGCCGGATGTACCGGCGAACATACAACAACAACAGGGCGGCGATACAGGCCATCATGCATAGGGAGCCCAAGGATAACATCCGGCTCCTCACCGCCATCAGAAGAGACCTACATTCACTTGACGAGCAGGGCCGGCAAGCAACAATCAATTGGATACCAAGCCACATCGACCTTGCTGGGAATGATGCGGCGGATGGGGCGGCTAAGTCTGCCACACTTGCGGCCCAACCTGCGACTACAATTGCCATTAGCCGCAGGCAGGTGCACCTGGGGGCAGCTTCGGCAGCCAGACGCCCACTACCAGCACCGGGAGCATCTCGAAGCCGGCACTGGTATGACAGAGCGACACGTAGGGAGCCCCCACCAAACATGAGGAAACTGAACAGGGAGCTGCAAGTCAGCGTCCACCGCCTGCGCCTCGGCTACCCTACTGCAAAGCGCCTTATCGAACGCGTTAGTGAGGAGCTTTGCCGCCACTGCGACCGGTGGTTCCAAAGCCTCTAGTTCACTACATGCTTGACTGTCCTTCGACGACGTCCATTCGCCGCAGGCACTTCCCGATGGCACCTGGGGATCTGACCCGCGAGGACAAAGCAGCCCGGCTGGTTTACCTGGCCACCCATGATTTGGAGACACTGCTCCCAGTCCTAGCCACCCACCCGCCCCCTCGATGACGACGCCGGAGAACCCCGACGACGACCAAGACTACCCACTACAGCTATTCTTTCTCTCACTTCCTTCTTTCTTATCCCCCATCCTTCTTCTTCCTATGTAGGTAGAACCACAGCCTGAAGTACCAAGATCTGCTGATGAAGATGCGACGTCAGAAGACACTCCCCATCATAGGGAGCCACAGCAAGAAAGAAAGGAGAAGATGACACCCTCTACCCAGGGGGCCAATGCCGGGGTCACCATTTGGAGAAGACCCGGGCCGGATGTACCGGCGAACATACAACAACAACAACAACAGGTACTCTCTATAGACTTGAAAAATCTTGGTCTCTGTGCAACTTGTTACCTTGATAAGAGTGTTCATCTTGCCTTCATGCCTTTCTTTTGCAAGACCAGTATTTTCTTGTCCATTTAGCTTTTGTCTTGTCGGTATTGTTGCATTGTAAGCTAGTGTGGAAACAGCGTAGCTTGTTTCCACCCAAGGTAGCTTCAGATTTATTGTTTACATCCTTCATCGGTATATAGGGAGGTAAATACACTTAATACAGCGTCCACCAAAGAAAGACAACGATGTGGTGCGTTGGATACAAGAAATAAGTTACCAAGAACGAAGGTAAAGTCACCTGAACTGAATTAGTGTTCCTTAATAACGTTGCTTCTTCATCTGAGGCGTCCAACAGAGGACTGATCAAGCCGCCGCTGATGTACGATCTCTCTTTTAAAGATACCCAGGTGCTGACTATGTGTCTCATTTTATAATGAATAAAGGTAATTACTAATTAGATCCAAAGTTTACAATACGGATAAGTTAGGGAATAAGACACATGTACATCAACTGGGTATCTTTATTTGAGAGACGTTTCGCCCACCATGAGGCGAGTCTAGTACAGAGACGTAGATGAATGGTTCAGAGAACCGACAAGTTGTTAAATTAGACACATATGCAACACTTGGGTATCTTTATTGAGGAAACGTTTCGCCACACAGTGGCTTCATCAGTCCAATACAAAGAAGAAAGTAGTAATAGGAGGAGTTTGAGGTACAGTCGCCTGAGTCGATGTTCAGTCCATCAATCTTGATGGACTGAACACATCGACTCCAGGCCGAGGGACTGATTACCTCAAACTCCTCCTTTTATTACTACTTTCTTCTTTGTATTGGACTGATGAAGCCACTGTGTGGCGAAACGTTTCCTCAATAAAGATACCCAAGTGTTGCATATGTGTCTAATAGTACAGAGACACCTAAAAAAAAGAACACTTTTTTTTTACGGGGCTTGCTAGTGACGTATTTGCTGGTCGTGGATGTATTGGTCAGGTCTGACGTACGATGAAGGGGGTAATAGTAGTAGCAGAAGCAGTAGTAGTAGTAGTAGTAGTAGTAGCAGCAGCAGAAGTAGCAGTAGTAGTCAATCGTGTAGGAAGTTCTTTCCGTTACAATTGCTGCGTCTGAATCAGAGACACATGATACCAACAAGTTTATTGATCATCACCCTTTACCCTGGTGGGCGAAACATCTCTCAAGTAAACATACCCAGATTTGCAAAATGTGTCTTATTCATCAAGTTGTGAGCATTATATACCTTAGATCTCGCAGAGTACAATGCCTAGTAGACTGCAGATGGTCGTAAGTCCACACGAGAGTTACATCAGAGCGGACATCATTTTGGTCTTGTGGCTGCCATTTAGTCCTCTATATACAAACATTGTCTCTACGTCCACAGCAGGACTCGAACCTGCAAACTCTGTATCAGAGTAACCAGTACTTTACCACGGAGATAGATCCAGCCTAGCTCCGTGGTAAAGTACTGGTTACTCTGATACAGAGTTTGCAGGTTCGAGTCCGGCTGTAGACGTAGAGACAATGTTAGTAAATAATTTCGCCTGTTTGCGAATTGTTAAGCATTAGTTTTCTATATGGTGCTCTCGTGTACCTCTGTTAGCCCTAGAGTCTCTTTTTGTTTTTATAATTAGTATTGTTTTTTTATGAATGTTGCTAATGATTCCTCTGCTCCATCCCTGACTATGGCTTCGGCTTCTTCTAACTAGCAAAGACGACAAGCTCTGTTTCTATTCTCAGATATAATCGCCTTAATTTAAACGTGCTGGGAATCGTCATCTCTCATTCAGCTGTCCACCGCAGAACATTTACTAAGTGCAGACGATACTTTCCGGGAACCACAACTGCAATAGCTGCCTATCATCAGGGTAAATACATATCCATCTCGAACGAGGACAACAACGTTGGTTGAAAGCTGCTGTGAGCTTCCCTAGAATTTACATGAAAGTTGTATCCTTAAAATACATAGCGAGCCTCCAAGCTGACATAAACCTTGTCTTTCAATTACTACATCACAGAACAATGAAGGAAATAAAAAACAAGTTAGGAGTACAATCAAACTCGTATCACTCAGCAGACCGTAAGTCAGGGCGCACAACAATATTATCATTGCTACAGCAAGGAAAATGGTGCACTGCACTACTAAAATCTCCAGAACATGGAAATACCAAGCCAATGATAATACTCTTCAGTTCACTCCTCTCTAGGCTGGAATATTGCTGTGTACTAACAACCCTTACAAGGCAGGCGAAATTAATGAGCTGGAAAATGTACAGAGAACCTTCACAGCTTGTATAAACTTAGTCAAGCACTAAATTACTGGAAGCGCTTGAGATCCCTAGAACTGTACTTGTTAGAACGTAGGAAAGAAAGATGTATCATAATTTGTACCTGGAAGATACTGGAGGGACTGGTTCCACATCTGCACATCAAAATTACTGCAGACGGTGCAGGATACCTCCAATGAACAGCAGATGAACGATGCGTACACTGAGAGAGAAGTCAGTAAGTGTTAAGGGGCCACGACTCTTTAGCATCCATCATGCATAAGGACAATTACCAACAAACTTCTAGCTGTCTTCAAGAAGGAACTCGACGGAAACCTCAAAACAGTTCCTAATAGGATTGTTGGGGGCCATACGTTCGTCTACTGGCGGCGGGCACTAACAGCTTGATCGACCAAGCCAGCAACAATGAGGCCTGGTCTGGGTCCGGGTCGCGGGGGCAGTGACCTCCGGAAGAGACTCCAGGTGAACCGTATATTTAGGGAGTAACTGCCCCCTAATTGCCCCCATTCCTCCCAGGCACTGTATGGGCCCCTACAGATAGAGCACTCCCTCACGATTACACTAATAAAAACAACAACAACAAACAATTATAATAATAATAATAATACAAAAAATAATAATAATGATAATAATAATAATAATAATAATAATAATAATAATAATAATAATAATAATAATAATAATAATAATAATAATAATAATAATAATAATAACAATAATAACATCCGGTTAACCTCGTAAAAAATAAAGATGCCATGATGTATCATTATGATAGAGCTTCTGCTCCACGTGAAGAAGATAGTATAGCAGAGCGCAGCATGCTAGGCCTCACAGTGAGAGTAGTGTGGGTCAAGCAGCATGCTAGGCCTCACAGTGAGAGTAGTGTGGGTCAAGCAGCATGCTAGGCCTCACAGTGAGAGTAGTGTGGGTCAAGCAGCATGCTAGGCCTCACAGTGAGAGTAGTGTGGGGCAAGCAGCATGCTAGGCCTCACAGTGAGAGTAGTGTGGGTCAAGCAGCATGGTAGGCCTCACAGTGAGAGTAGTGTGGGTCAAGCAGCATGCTAGGCCTCACAGTGAGAGTAGTGTGGGGCAAGCAGCATGCTAGGCCTCACAGTGAGAGTAGTGTGGGGCAAGCAGCATGGTAGGCCTCACAGTGAGAGTAGTGTGGAGCAAGCAGCATGCTAGGCCTCACAGTGAGAGTAGTGTGGGGCAAGCAGCATGCTAGGCCTCACAGTGAGAGTAGAGTGGAGCAAGCATACTATGTGAGGAAGCAGGTTGTGTAAACGCTACACATGGTATTCGATATACTTATACAATACCGACAACCTGTCAGTGTTGCATACTCTCGTTATTCACTACGAGTTTAAATGTAAATATGTCAAGGGCCACACAGTTAGGGAATCAAACATCCGATTTTTGCTTTTAAAATATGGTCCAGGAACTGGAGCTCGTCTCTTCGATCATATAGGTCAATATATAGGAGTCAGTTATGCATTAAATGTTAGGAAAAAAATATTTACCTAAGACAAATTCAATGCCCTTTATTGTTCAAAACGAAAATAATTTTTATCAATGAGTGTACAAAAGATTTTAAGTTATATACAGATAATCTTATTGATAAAAAAAATGTTATTTGTCACTAAACTGTACATTTAACAGCCTAAACTAATGTACATAAGAAAACTATCATGTCTTTGTATATACTTATGTGTATATACTGATATATATATATATATATATATATATATATATATATATATATATATATATATATATATATATATATATATATATATATATATATATATATATATATATATATATATATATATATATATATACTGCAAATTAAAAAATGTAAAAAGTACTATACCAAGGAACTTTCAAGCAGAGGATAAATGCTCACCAATAAGGGATTTAACTCTGGAATCACCTCGTGCCAGGGGCGAGGGTTACGGCGATCAGCAAGGAAATTTTCTAAATTCTCTGGAAATTAAGTAAATTCTCTGAAATTTTCTAAATTCTCTGGAAATTTTGGAAATTCTCTGGAAAATATATATATATATATATATATATATATATATATATATATATATATATATATATATATATATATATATATATATATATATATAAAAGTTTCAATAATATGTTAACAGGAATGGAGGTGGTACCTCCTATATATATTTTAATATATATATATATATATATATATATATATATATATATATATATATATATATATATATATATATATATATATATATATATATATATTGTATAAAGGTATCGATAAAATGTTAACAGAAATGAATATTGGATATTTTTATATTTTTTACATTACCTCTATGCAAAGGCACATTTTTAGTTTCCTTATAATTAAAATCATTGTTCTAATACTATAGCGTCTTATGTCTTGAAGGATCAGCGTCTTAGACCAGCTGGTCTTGAAGGATCAGCACCATAGACCAAAGTCTGTGTACAAGAACCTAGACCTTCAGCGGCTTTGAAATCAAAAAAATAAATAATCTAAAAAAAAAAAAAGTCTGGATTGGTGTGTGGCTGAGGCATCGAGGACTCCAAGGTAGGAGTGTACCAGGGATAAGACGTGTTAAAAATAATACTCCTTAGGATTTATTACGAACATCAGATGTTACCTAATTAGCATGAACATTTACATAATAATAGTAATGACCGTGCTAGATGCTGCACCAAGATAAAGGTTAACATAAAGTGAGTCAGATAAATGTTTCAGGTTCGTCTCGTTTAGACTAAAGCCATCACGGGTCCTGGACGCCGGTGAGGGGCAATTTATTTCCAAGTAACTGGACCTGACCTTCCCTTTCTTGGATCGCACATGATTGCCTTCCATTACCCCCCTCCCCTGTGAATTTAGCGCTCTTCCCTTGAATATACTAATAAGAGAAATAGGCTTTAGGCTCCTCGCTGTGAGGGTTGGTTCACCTCTGGCTCGCCTGGAGTCCTCGTCCAGAGCACTGACACCTCGGGCGACACCACAGTGCCACATCTGTCTTTTAATTCAACACTCTCATCTGCGTCAGTCAGCAGGAGGCACTACATATTGTTAATTACGTTTATAATTTATTCTTTTATTTTATATATATAAAAAAGTCCTACACTACAAAATTAACCCCCAACTCAAACTATGAAATTACATCTTTTGTTGACAAGAAATGTTGGAGGATCATCAGTGAAACTATATTCTGATTAAAGTCAGCCAATACTCATAACACCTTGGACACTTTATGTAGACAACTTTGTGGTTGGAGACTAAGCCTTTCCAAGTTCGGTCTCCATGCGAAACGTTGTCTAAATAGTGTGTTCAGCTGCTTAAATGCCTTTGTTAAACAATTTGTCGATGTTACATATAAGACACTGGATTTTTCTTAACTTCCATAATAATAAATTCTTCATAATATAATCAGTAATAGAAGAAATACGTTTGACTTATAGATTATAGGAATTATGGACATGCTAAAAAAAATAGAACTCCCAAGAGTTGGGATATATAAACATTAAGTTATTGATCTTGCCACCATGATCCCTTATATGTTTAAGTAACGAAATGTTTTTATTAAATAGGAAATTCGGTGGAAAAAATTGTGGCCATGACATTACGAAAATAGGGCGAAGAAGTGAATATGGCAATATTCTCTGAGTGTGTACATAATACTCAATAATCTGCATAAAACTGAAGGAAAGAAAAAATAATAGAAAAGTATGAAAAGTAAAGATAAGAGGAAATGCACTCTGAAGTATGACGATGAGGTGGGGTTGTAGAAGGGGTTATAGAAGTTGAAAAGGCAGAAGAGAGACTCTAATGAGTATTATAGTTGTAAAAGGGGGCGGTGTAGCATTCCTAGACAGACTTTCAACAAGGAGTGTGAAAGCAGGGAAGCCTTAAAGAAAATTGCAGTAGTAAGAGACTCAGAAGGATGGTACTAAGGGAAATTAAAACAAGGAGACGCAGGAGAATGTTCCTAGAGAGAGATGCACTGTAGAAAACGTTGCAGAATGATCCTAGAATAATTTCTAGCAAAATACACAGAAGACTGGTCCTAGAAATAGGTGCAGCTGAAGGAAACGCAGAAGAATGATTCTACGAAGAAACGTAACTGTAAGATTCTCCTTAGGACGCCTTATGGGAGTGGGTAGAGCAGGGGCCGCCCTAGAGAGGGTTACAGCGGCAGGAGCAGCACGAGGGAAAGAGGAACCAATCCATGAAGATGCCGTTGCAATCGTTCTCTGGGTCGTAGGCCAGCAGGCGGTGCCACTTGTACTTCTGTTCACAGCCACAGTCACCACCACAGCGCTTAGTGGAGGTTTTCCTGTGGGCAGCACACATACAGGTGTTAGAGGATGAAATATGTGGTGAAGGGACTGTGAAGGCAGGTCGACTAGGGAGGTGAAGGGACTGTGAAGGCAGGTCGACTAGGGAGGTGAAGGGACTGTGAAGGCAGGTCGACTAGGGAAGCGTGGCTGGGGGCAGTTAGAAAATTAAGGAAACGGGTTTGAAGTGTAAAAAGTTGTTAAGGGAGAGGTCGTGCTGATGCCGATACTGTTCAGACCCTTGATGCCGATCCCTTCATCGGTATCAAGGGTCTGAACAGTACTGGTTGAATGGTTGTTTAATGAGTTTAAGGCTTATCGACTACACTAGGGTAGTTTAAGGGTACACGTAACTTTGTTCTCCACCAGCTAAGAATCCATACTTTAGGGATTAAAGTAAACACTCAGCATATATTCGCCGAGAGCAATGCACCTCAGTGTATACAATGCACCTCACTGTGTATACAATGCACCTCCCTGTATACAATGCACCTCACTGTGTATACAATGCACCTCACTGTGTATACAATGCACCTCACTGTGTATACAATGCACCTTACTGTGTATACAATGCACCTCACTGTATATACAATGCACCTCACTGTGTATACAATGCACCTCACTGTGTATACAAAGCACCTCACTGTGTATACAATGCATCTCACTGTGTATACAATGCACCTCACTGTGTATATAATGCACCTCACTGTGTATACAATGCACCTCACTGTGTATACAATGCACGTCACTGTGTATACAAAGCACGTCACTGTGTATACAATGCACCTCACTGTGTATATAATGCACCTCACTATGTATACAAAGCACCTCACTGTGTATACAATTCACCTTACCTCACTGTGTATACAATTCATCTTACCTCACTGTGTATACAATGTGCCTCACTGTTTATACAACGCACCTCACTGTGTATACAATGCACCTCACTGTGTATACAGTGCACCTCACTGTGTATACAATGCACCTCACTGTGTATACAATGCACCGCAATATGTATACAAAGCACCTCACTGTGTATACAAAGCACCTCACTGTTTACAATGCACATCACTGTGTATACAATGCACGTCACTGTGTATACAATGCACCTCACTGTGTATACAATGCACGTCACTGTGTATACAATGCACCTCACTGTGTATAGAACATAAGAACATAAGAAAAAGGAACACTGCAGCAGGCCTACTGACCCATGCGAGGCAGGTCCATCACTCCCCAGCTTAGACCCGACCATCTGGAGTTAACCCTCTCCAGGTAAACTCCAGGTAGTCAGGTCACTTCCACTTAAGGAATTAGTACGGCATCTGACCTAGTAGCACAAGCTAGTCAGGTCCAACTCAAACCCACCCGCACACACTCATGTACTCGGGAGTTTGTTCCACTCATCCACAACTCTATTACTAAATCAGTGCTTTTCTATATCCTTCCTGAATCTGAATTGTTCCAACTACATCCCGCGAACACTGTGATACATCTCACCCTTATTTAACCTTGAACACACACCTTGTCAAGTAGAGGGGGTTAATTTGATGTTGGTGAAAGGCTCTTGATCCAAAGAATTGGAGTTTCTCTCTTTCCTCAGATCAAATATGATTAACCCCCCATTCCTAAGATGCAGTATGACTCACATTATTTTAGTACCTCCTAATAATAATGAAAATATAATAATAATAATAATAATAATAATAATAATAATAATAATAATAATAATAAAGAAGGTGTAGCAGTGATGTTACACCTGTGTATATATATATATATATATATATATATATATATATATATATATATACTAGGAATTCGCAAAAGCAGGCGAAATATTCATAAACACTGATCTCTGGCCGAAGGAGACTCGAACCTACGAACCTTGTAACAAGATACGTACGCAGTGCTTAACCGACCGTACCACACTGGTCCAATACCTTGGCGTCCAGCTCTCGCTAGACGTTGATCCAAGGCAGCCAGCTCTTGCGAGTTCCCACCAAGGCAAGGTGGCCCGAAAAAGAAAAACTTTCATCATCATTCACTCCATCACTGTCTTGCCAGAGGGGTGCTTTACACTACAGTTATAAAACTGCAGACACTGTACTTCCCATCTCCAGGACTCAAGTCCGGCCTGCCGGTTTCCCTGAATCCCTTCATAAATTTTACTTGCTCACACTCCAACAGCACGTCAAGTATTAAAAACCATTTGTCTCCATTCACTCCTATCAAATACGCTCACATATGCTTGCTGGAAGTCCAAGCCCCTCGCACACAAAACCTCCTTTATCCCCTCCCTCCAGCCTTTCCTAGGCCGACCCCTACCCCGCCTTCCCTCCACTACAGATTTATACACTCTCGAAGTCATTCTGTCTCGTTCCATTCTCTCTACATGTCTGAACCACCTCAACAACCCCTCCTCAGCTCTCTGGATAATAGTTTTGGTAATCCCGCACCTCCTCCTAATTTCCAAACTCCGAATTCTCTGCATTATATTCACACAACACATTGACCTCAGACATGACATCTCCACTGCCTCCAGCCTTCTCCTCGTTGCAACATTCATCACCCATGCTTCACAGCCATATAAGAGTGTTGGTATAACTATACTCTCATACATTCCCCTCTTTACTTCCATGGACAAAGTTCTTTGTCTCCACAGACTCCGAAGTGCTCCACTCACCCTTTTTCCCTCATCAATTCTATGATTCACCTCATCCTTCATAGACCCATCTGCTGACATGTCCACTCCCAAATATCTGAATACATTCACCTCCTCCATACTCTCTCCCTCCAATCTGATATCCAATCTTTCGTCACCTAATCTTTTTGTTATCCTCATCACCTTACTCTTTCCTATATTCACCTTCAATTTTCTTCTTTTACACACTCTACCAAATTCATCCACCAACCTCTACAACTTCTCTTCAGAGTCTCCCAAAAGCACAGTGTCATCAGCAAAAAGCAACTGTGGCAACTCCCACTTTGTATTTGATTCTTTATCTTTTAACCCCACACCTCTTGCCAAGACCCTCGCATTCACTTCTCTTACATCCCCATCTATAAATATATTGAACAACCACGGTGACATCATACATCCTTGTCTAAGGCCCACTTTTACTGGGAAATAGTCCCCCTCCCTCCTACACACTCTAACCTGAGCCTCACTATCCTCATAAAAACTCTTCACTGCTTTCAGTAACCTACCTCCTATTCCATACACCTGCAACATCTGCCACATTGACCCCCTATCCACCCCATCATACGCCTTTTCCAAATCCATAAATGCCACAAAAATCTCTTTACCCTTATCCAAATACTGTTCACCTATATGTTTCACTGTAAACACTTGGTCTACACACCCCCTACCTTTCCTAAAGCCCCCTTGTTCATCTCCTATCCTGCTTTCTGTCTTACTCTTAATTCTTTCAATAATAACTCTACCATACACTTTACCAGGTACATTCAACAGACTTATTTCCCTATATTTTTTTGCACTCTCTTTTGTCCCCTTTGCCTTTATACAAAGGAACAATACATGCTCTCTGCCAATCCCTAGGTACCTTACCCTCTTCCATACATTTATTAAATAATAGCACCAACCACTCCAAAACTATATCCCCACCTGCTTTTAACATTTCTATCTTTATCCCATCAATCCCAGCTGCCTTACCCCCTTTCATTCTACCCACTGCCTCACGAACTTCCCCCACACTCACAACTGGCTCTTCCACACTCCTACAAGATGTTATTCCTCCTTGCCCTATACACGAAATCACAGCTTCCCTGTCTTCATCAACATTTAACAACTCCTCAAAATATTCCCTCCATCTTCCCGATACCTCTAACTCTCCATTTAATAACTCTCCTCTCCTATTTTTAACTGTCAAATCCATTTGTTCCCTAAGCTTCCTCAACTTATTAATCTCACTCCAAAACCTTTTCTTATTTTCAACAAAATTTGTTGATACCATCTCACCCACTCTCTCATTTGCTCTCTTTTTACATTCTTTACCACTCTCTTAACCTCTCTTTTTCTCTCCATATATTCTTCCCTCCTTGCATCACTTCTACTTTGTAAAAACCTCTCATATGCTAACTTTTTCTCCCTTACTACTCTCTTTACATCATCATTCCACCAATCGCACTTGTAACCACAAACTTCTGCTGAACACTCTAACATTACATTTTTAAATCTACCCCATACATCTTCGACCCCATTGCCTACACTCTCACTAGCCCATCTATCCTCCAATAGTTGTTTATATCTTACCCTAACTGCCTCCTCTTTTAGTTTATAAACCTTCACCTCTCTCTTACTTACTGCTTCTATTTTCTTTGTATCCCATCTACCATTTACTCCCACTGTAGCTATAACGTAAAAGTGATCTGATATATCTGTGGCCCCTCTATAAACATGTACATCCTGAAGTCTACTCAACAGTCTTTTATCTACCAATACGTAGTCCAACAAACTACTGTTATTACGCCCTATATCATATCTTGTATACTTATTTATCCTCTTCTTAAATAATGTATTACCTATAACTAAACCCCTTTCTATACAAAGTTCAATCAAAGGGCTCCCATTATCATTTACACCTGGCACCCCAAACGTACCTACCACACCCTCTCTACATGTTTCTCCTACTTTAGCATTTAGGTCCCCTACCATAATTACTCTCTCACTAGGTTCAAAAATTCCTATACATTCGCTTAACATCTCCCAAAATCTCTCTCTCTCCTCTACACTCCTCTCTTCTCCAGGTGCATACACGCTTATTATGACCCACTTTTCGCATCCGACCCTTATTTTAATCCACATAATCCTTGAATTTACACATTTATATTCCCTCTTCTCCTTCCATAACTGATCCTTCAACATTATTGCTACCCCTTCCTTAGCTCTAACTCTCTCAGATACTCCTGACTTAATCCCATTTATGTCTCCCCACTGAAACTCCCCTACCCCCTTCAGCTTTGTTTCGCTTAGTGCCAGGACATCCAACTTCTTTTCATTCATAACATCAGCAATCATCTCTTTCTTATCATCCGCACTACATCCACGCACATTCAAACATCCCAGTTTTATAAAGTTTTTCTTCTTCTCTTTTTTAGTAAAATGTGTACAGGAGAAGGGTTACTAGCCTTATATATATATATATATATATATATATATATATATATATATATATATATATATATATATATATATATATATATATATATATATATATATGAGCGTGAAGCATTGGTTGCAAATACTGCAGCGAGGAGGCTGCTGGAGGCAGTGGAGATGTCCTGTCTAAGGGCAATATGTGGTGGAAATTAGGAGGAGGTGTGGAGTTACTAAAAAGTATTAGTCAGAGAGCTGAAGAGGGGTTGTTGAGATGGTTTGGTCATTTAGAGAGAATGAATCAAAGTAGAATGACTTTTGAGCGTATAAATCTGTAGGGAAAGGAAGGCGGGGTTGGGGTCGTCCTCGAAAAGGTTGGAGGGAGGGAGCAAAGGAGGTTTAGTGGACGAGGGGCTTGGACTTCCAGCAAGCATGTGTGAGCGTGTTAGACTGGAGTGAATGGAGACGAATGGTTTTTGGGACCTGACGAGCTGTTGGAGTGTGGGCAGTGATTATGTATGAGTGAGGTGAAAGTGTTGAATGATGATGAAAGTTTTTTTTTTTTTTGGTGGGGGGGGATTTTCTTTCTTTTTGGGTCACTCTGTCTCGGTGGGAGCAAACAGGTGATATCAAAATATGCAAGACAATCACTATGAAAAAATAGAGGAATTCCAAGCGCTTTCGTGACTACACACATTATCAAGGAACTATGATACGTAGTTCCTTGATAATGTGAGTAGTCACGAAATCGCTTGGAATTCCTATATTTTTCATAGTGGTTGTCTTGCATATATATATATATATATATATATATATATATATATATATATATATATATATATATATATATATATATATATATATATATATATATCATTGATATTAAGTAATATTAAATAAATTTAAATGATTCTTTGAGAGAGAGAGTCGTCCATGAACGAATCTGCCAGGATTTCCTACTCTGTTTCTGCAACATTGCTACCTCCTGATGGTGTGTTGATTGCAACACGAAAGGCCTAGAGCTATCATTCAACTTTCCTTGTGGTTATTTTGCATACTCAAGAATGAGTGTGTGGAACTCTCACCTAGTAAAATACAAGGTGAAATTCAATAAAGTTCGACGAGGTCCATCTACAAGACTGATGTCTGAACTGAAGGGAATAAGCTAGGCCTTCCCTAACTGGAAGAACGATAAGCCAAGGTACAATCAAGACATGGACAGTACTCAGCAGCATGGGCAGAACAGACACAAACAAGTTCTTTACCATGGATATAACAAGAACAAGTGAACATATGGTCAGAGATTCCACAGTCAGACGCACCAAATGGATATAAGGACACATTACTTCATCATAGGGATAGATGAATATTTTTTTTACAGGTTAAGAGCTGTTATCCTACCTCAGCTCGTTTCAAAGCCTCAGACCTATCTGAGGTAAATTACCACTCCCAGGATGCGACCCAGGATGCTACTAGACGAACAAGAACAGCAGGTGTCAGGAAACGTGCTCAGTGTTTCCACCCTGCCAGGGATCAAACCACGGACAATCAATGTGTGAGCTGAGTACACTAACAACCGAGCTGAGTACACTAACAACCGAGCTGAGTACACTAACAACCGAGCTGAGTACACTAACAACCGAGCTGTGGATTCACCAACATCCCTCGTTTAGATGTGTCATCACATGTCACATAAGAAATAATCAATACACAATCATGTAAAGGGTTGTTTCTCACAATACGGTGGCTGGCACAATTCACGCAATACCTGCCCTTAAAGAGTGGAACATATGGCGACGTTTCGGTCCTTCCTGGACTACAGTCAAGTCACAACTGGGGCGAGAAAAGTAGAAAAGGCTAAAAGACCATACAGTCTTTGGACAATGGTCCAGGAGTGGACGAAAAGTCGTCAATTTCCTCTTCTGAGTGTGGGGTTTTGGGTGAAGTGTTTCAACCACGCTACTGTGACTTCCTTCTTCAGAGAAGGAAGAAAGTGACAGAAACTGAACAACGAAAAAATGTAAATAGACTTTATACAAGGGTTCGAAAACCGACTCTCGAGTTGTTTTTTCACGTCAGTCGATCGAGGGAAGCGGGATGAAGAGTCCATCCCATTCCCTTCCTTACACGCCCATTCAAATTGATAATTGTAAATAATAGTCGAGCCCAGATGCTAAGGGTCGACTCCCCACAGCCACACTAGGTGGGTACAGACACCTGCGGGTAATGCTACAAATAGCCAGGCTATGGTTATCTTCCGATGACTTCCGCTACTTTCACATGGTGCTATTCCGTTACAGTGACCGCTACAGTGAGAGAGAGAGAGAGAGAGAGAGAGAGAGAGAGAGAGAGAGAGAGAGAGAGAGAGAGAGAGAGAGAGAGAGAGAGAGAGAGAGAGAGAGAGAGAGAGAGAGAGAGAGAGAGAGAGAGAGAGAGAGAGAGATAGAAAAGAGAGAGAGAGAGAGAGAGAGAGAGAGAAAAGAGAGAGAGAGAGAGAGAGAGAGAAAAGAGAGAGAGAGAGAGAGAGAGAGAGAGAGAGAGAGAGAGAGAGAGAGAGAGAGAGAGAGAGAGAGAGAGAGAGAGAGAGAGAGAGAGAGAGAGAGAGAGAGAGAGAGAGAGAGAGAGAGAGAGAGAGAGAGAGAGAGAGAGAGAGAGAGAGAGAGAGAGAGAGAGAGAGAGAGAGAGAGAGAGGGTTTGATAGTTATTTATCGTCAGAAAGATAGTGAGAGAAACCAGGGATATCCTATAGACAATAGCAGCGTATATAACAGGAGTCGCACACACACACACACACCACACCCCACACACACACACACACACACACACACACACACACACACATATACGAACCCCGGTGGCTTGACGCACGGAGGGGCTGGGTTCAATTCCCGGTGGGGCAGAAACATTTCGAAGTGTTTCCTTACATGCACATACACACACACATATATACAACAGGCCTAGTGTCTAATTGACATGTGCCTAGGACAAAATGGTAACTAACTAACACACACACACACACACACACCACACACACACACTCGACCCCTGCAACCACAACTAGGTGAGTACACACACCACACACACACAACACACACACCACACGCACACCACTCACACACACCACACACACACCACACACACCACACACACACACACACACACACACACACCACACACACACTCCACACACACACACCACACACACACACCACGCAGAGAGACCACACACACAATCACACTCACACACTACACACACAAACATTCACACACACACTACACACACACTCACATACACACACTACACACACACTACACACACTCTACACACACACACACTACACACACACACACACACACACACACTACACACACACAAACACTACACACACACTACACACACACACTACACACACACACACTACACAAACACACACACACACACACTACACACACACACTACACACACACACACACAATACACACACACAATACACACACACACACACACACACACACACACACACTACACACACACACACACACACACACACACACACACACACACACACACACACACACACACACACAAACAGTACACACACACACTACACACACACACACTACACACACACACACACACACTACACACACACACACACACTACACACACACACTACACACACACACACACACTACACACACACACTACACACACACACACACACTACACACACACACACACACAGTCTAGGGGGCCAGAGACTACAAACCTCAATCAAGGAAAAAGATCTTGTGGTGAGTATAACACCAGGCACATCTTCTGAGGCGCACATCAACCAAATAACTGCTGCAGCTTATGGGCGCCTAGCAAATCTAAGAACAGCATTCCGACATCTTAATAAAGAATCGTTCAGGACCCTGTACACTGTGTACGTTAGGCCCATACTGGAGTATGCAGCACCAGTTTGGAACCCACACCTAACCAAGCACGTAAAGAAGCTAGAGAAAGTGCAAAGATTTGCAACAAGACTAGTCCCGGAGCAAAGGGGTATGTCCTACGAGGAGAGGTTAAGAGAAATCGACCTGACGACATTGGAGGACAGGAGAGATAGGGGGACATGATAACGACATATAAAATGCTGAGAGAAATTGACAAGGTGGACAGAAACAGAATGTTCCAGAGATGGGACACAGAAACAAGGGGACACAGTTGGAAGTTGAAGACTCAGATGAATCACAGGGATATTAGGAAGTATTTCTTCAGTCACAGAGTGGTCGGGAAGTGGAATAGTTTGGGAAGCGATGTAGTGGAGGCAGGTTCCATTCATAGCTTTAAGAAGAGGTATGATAAAGCTCATGGCGCAGGGAGAGTAACCCAGTAGCGGCCAGTGAAGAGGCGGGGCCAGGAACTATGAATCGACCCCTGCAACCACAACTAGGTGAGTACATGCACGCACACATATAAAACAGGCCTAGTGTCTAATCGACATGTGCCTTTGACAAAATGGTAACTAACTAACTAACAGGTACACATTCTCATGCTCACAAGTACACACTATCACGCACACGGGTACACACAACCGAACACATAAATACACAGTTGAACACAGACATACAGGTTCACACAGTTGAAAATAGACCTTCACGTACACACAGTTGAACACAGACATACAGGTTCACACAGTTGAACATAGACATTCAGGTACACACAGTTGAACACAGACATACAGGTTCACACATTTGAACACAGACATACAGGTTCACACAGTTGAAAATAGACCTTCACGTACACACAGTTGAACACAGACATTCAGGTACACACAGTTGAACACAGACATACAGGTTCACACAGTTGAACACAGACATACAGGTTCACACATTTGAACATAGACCTTCACGTACACACAGTTGAACACAGACATTCAGGTTCACACATTTGAACACATACGTTCAGGTACACACAGTTGAACACAGACATACAGGTACACACAGTTGAACACAGATATACAGGTACACATAGTTGAACACAGATATACAGGTATACACAGTTGAACACAGATATACAGGTATACATAGTTGAACACAGATATACAGGTATACATAGTTGAACACAGATATACAGGTACACATAGTTGAACACAGATATACAGGTATACATAGTTGAACACAGACATACAGGTACACACAGTTGAACACAGATATACAGGTACACATAGTTGAACACAGATATACAGATATACACAGTTGAACACAGATATACAGGTACACATAGTTGAACACAGATATACAGGTACACATAGTTGAACACAGATATACAGGTACACATAGTTGAACACAGATATACAGATATACATAGTTGAACACAGATATACAGGTACACATAGTTGAACACAGATATACAGGTACACACAGTTGAACACAGATATACAGGTACACACAGTTGAACACAGATATACAGGTATACATAGTTGAACACAGATATACAGGTATACACAGTTGAACACAGATATACAGGTACACATAGTTGAACACAGATATACAGGTACACATAGTTGAACACAGATATACAGGTACACATAGTTGAACACAGATATACAGGTACACACAGTTGAACACATATATACAGGTACACACAGTTGAACACAGATATACAGGTACACATAGTTGAACACAGATATACAGGTATACATAGTTGAACACAGATATACAGGTGCACATAGTTGAACACAGATATACAGGTACACATAGTTGAACACAGATATACAGGTACACATAGTTGAACACAGATATACAGGTATACATAGTTGAACACAGATATACAGGTACACACAGTTGAACACAGATATACAGGTACACATAGTTGAACACAGATATACAGGTATACATAGTTGAACACAGATATACAGGTACACATAGTTGAACACAGACATACAGGTACACACAGTTGAACACAGACATACAGGTACACACAGTTGAACACAGACATACAGGTACACACAGTTGAACACAGACATACAGGTACACACAGTTGAACACAGACATACAGGTACACACAGTTAAACACAGACATACAGATACACACAGTTGAACACAGACATACAGGTACACACAGTTGAACACAGACATACAGGTACACACAGTTGAACACAGACATACAGGTACACACAGTCGAACACATAACCTTTCTTTGTATGACATTCACCTTAGCTCTGGAATTAGCCTTATTGCAAATCTTTTCACTTTCACCTCAAGAAATTAGAGAAAATGCAAAGGTTTGCAACAATGCTAGTTCCAGAGCTAAGATAAATGTCATACAAAGAAAGTTTAAGGGAAATCGGCCTGACAACACTGGCGGACAGTAGGGTTAGGGGAGACATGATAACGACATACAAAATACTGCGAGGAATTGACAAGGTGGACAGAGACAAGATGTTCCAGAGATGGGACACAGAAACAAGGGGTCACAATTGGAAGTTGAAGACTCAGATGAGTCAGAGAGATGTTAGGAAATATTTCTTTAGTCACAGAGTTGTCAGGAAGTGGAATAGTCTGGCAAGTGAGGTAGTGGAGGCTGGAACTATACAGTTTTAAGACGAGGTATGATAAAGAACATGGAGCAGGGAGAGAAAGAACCTTGTAGCGATCAGTGAAGAGGCGGGGCCAGGAGCTGTCTCTACCCCTGAAACCACAAATAGGTGAGTACAGACACAATTAAGCACATCGAATACCCGCCCGATAAAACACACTCCAACTGTCCCTCCCAACCACAGACAAACCCACTCAACCAACCTATCCCCACCACCCAACCCATTCTCACCACCCAACCCATTCTCACCACCCAACCCATTCTCACCACCCAACCCATTCTCACCACCCAACCCATTCTCACCACCCAACCCATTCTCACCACCCAACTCATTCCCACCACCCAACCCATTCCCACCACCCAACTCATTCCCACCACCCAGTCGAAGCAATACTCACGCGCATATCTCCTGGTGTATAGCCTGGGAGAACTCGTTGGTATTAACGATGGCCCGAACCTTGCCTGCAGAGTTGCTGGCCCAGTACGGTGTGACGATGTCCACGTCACTCTCACAGGAGTCAACCCTGGGGGAGAAAGACATGCCTCAGAGACGAGGAGACGAGGAGACGAGGAGACAAGGAGAGAGAGAGAGAGAGAGAGAGAGAGAGAGAGAGAGAGAGAGAGAGAGAGAGAGAGAGAGAGAGAGAGAGAGAGAGAGAGAGAGAGAGAGAGAAAGAGAGAGAGAAAGAGGTGTACATTGGAAGATGAGACAAGGAAGCAGAAAGCTGGTAAATAATAATAATAATAATAATAATAATAATAAGATTTTAAATAAGAGTAAATGTTTAAAAACAAATATTTAAAATTGAGAAAAAGTAATATTTCTCCTTTTCAAATCAAAATTATCATTAGGCTCATTAGTTAGATCAAAATAAATATAAGTTACCAAATGTTGATTTGTCTGTCCGCGTTATATAAATATGTGTAACATAACATCTCTATAACATAACGTCTGTGTAACATAATAACGTCTTTCTGTGTAACATTAAGTCTGTGTAACATAACGTCTGTCTGGGTAACATAATGTCTGACTGTATTACATAACAGCACGTCTAAAACAATAGCGTCTCTGCGTTCAGTCTAAATCTTGAGACTGACTCTGTGTCGGTCTGGGTATTGTTCTTCTACTTATGTTTGGTGTAGTGAACTTTAATTTTCCTGATGTAGTGTAGACTCGGATTCAGGATACTCAGGAAACTACTCTGCATACTAAGCACCAAACGAATTCAGGATTTGGCCAACTTTGAGGACTCAGCCCATTATAAGACTGAATGGACTTTGTTTCTGAGTGTCTACACACTATTCCGTGGAGGTAGTCTTTGACCAGATGGTGTCTGGTACACATCAAAGGTTCACACTTTGATACTAGTGAGGGGTCTTCACAGTTTTACGTGTACTCCATAAATGTATGAATAATCCTGTGCTGGACTTAGAAAAATTGTCATTTGTTAGTTGATTAACTTACGTTTGGCATACGAGGGTAAGACTAGCAATCAGATATCCTTTCAGTCATGTTCTGTTATGTGAGTTGTGACTAGCATTTCTCAAGCAAGTTCTAAATATATTTATAACAATATGTAGTAAAGTTTGGTTTATGTTGTTGTTCTCGTTTTACCTAATCCATATACATGTAAACATAAATAACATTTAAGGAATAAAACTGTGAGATGGTTTGCTAAAGAGAGTCAGTGTTTTGGTAGGAAGGCAAGCATGTCTAACCTCTCCAGCATCCAACACCACACTCTCCAACACCACACTCTCCAACACTACACTCTTCAACACCACACTCTTCAACACCACACTCTTCAACACCACACTCTTCAACACCACACTCTTCAACACCACACTCTCCAAATCCACACCCTCCAACACCCACACCCTCCAATACCCACACGCTCCAAAACCACACCCTCCAACACCACACCCTCCAACACAACACTCTCCAACACCACACTCTCCAACACCACACTCTCCAACACCACACCCACCAACACAACACTCTCTAACACAACACTCTCCAGCATCACACTCTCCAACACCACACTCTCCAACACCAAACTCTCCAACACCACACCCTCCAACACCCACACCCTCCAACACACACACCCTCCAACACCACACCCTCCAACACCACACTCTCCAACACCACACTTTCCAACACCACTCTCTCCAACACAACACCCACCAATACCACGCCCTCCAATACCACACTCTCAAACACCACACTCTCCAACACCACACCCTCCAACACCACACCCTCCAACACCACACCCTCCAACACCACACTCTCCAACACCACACCCTCCAAAACCCCACTCTCCAACACCACACTCTCCAACACCACACTCTCCAACACAACACCCACTAACACAACACCCTCCAACACCACACTCTCCAACACCACACTCTCCAACACCACACCTTAAAACACCACACCTTCCAACACCACATCATCCAACACAACACCCTCCAACACCACACCCTTCAACACCACACTCTCCAACAACACACTCTCTAAAACCACACCTTCCAACACCACACTCTCCTACACCACACTCTATAACACCACACTCTCCAACACCACACTCTCCAACAGCACACCCTCCAACACCACACTCTCCAACACCAGTCTCCAACACCACACTCTCCAACACCAGTCTCCAACACCACACTCTCGAACACAATACCCACTAACACAACACCCTCCAACACCACACTCTCCAACACAACACTCTCCAACACCACACTCTCCAACACCAAACTTTCCAACACAACACCCTCTCGCACCATACCCTTCAACACCACAGCCTCCAACACTACACTCTCCAACACCACACCCTCCAACACCAAACTCTACAACACCACACTCTACAACACAACACACTCAAACGCCACACTCTCCAACACCACATCCTCCAACACCACACCCTCCAACACCACAACAAGACATCCTCCAACACCACACCCTCCAACACCACATCCTCCAACACCACATCCTACAACACCATACCCTCCATCACCACGCTCTCCAACACCGCACCTTTCAACACCACACATTCCAACACCACACCCTCGAACACTACACCCTCCAATACAATACTCTCCAACACCACACTCTCCAACATCACACTCTCCAACACCACACTCTCCAACACCACACTCTCCAACACAACACACTGCAGCACCACACCCTCCGACACCACACCCTCCAACACCACACTGTCAAACACCATACTCTCCAACATCACACCCTCCAACACCACACCCTCCAGCACCACCCTCCAATACCATGCTCTTCAACACACGACACCCGCCAACACCACACCCTCCATCACCATACTCTCCAACACCACACTGTCCAACACCACTCCCTCCAACACCACACTCTCCATCACACTCTCGAATACCACTCTCTCCAATACTATACTCTCCAACACCACACCCTCCAACACCACACACACCAACACCTCGTTCTCGAACACCACACCCTCCAATAAGATACTCTCCAACACCACACCCTGCAACACCACACCCTGCAACACCACACCCTCCAACACCACACCCTCCAACACCACACCCTCCAACACCACACCCTCCAACACCACACCCTCCAACACCACACCCTCCAACACCACACCCTCCAACACCACACCCTCCAATAAGATACTCTCCAACACCACACCCTCCAACACCACAGCCTCCAACACCACACCCTCCAACACCACACCCTCCAACACCTCACCCTGCAACACCACACCCTCCAACACCACACCCTCCAACACCACACCCTCCAACACCACACCCTCCAACACCACACCCTCCAACACCACACCCTCCAACACCACACCCTCCAACACCACACCTGTCTGAGTTGACATTAGCGTTGCCAGGGAAGGACTGACGCTTGTTACGGATGAGGCTGAAAAAGGACTGTCCTCGAGGGTCATCGGGGTGGTAATCAAGGTGTAGCTCTGGGACCTCGTCCTCGAAAGCGTCTACCGACCGTCCCGTGCGGCTGAACGGGCGAAACTCTGCCCCGGCCTGCGCTCTCTGCAAGGATTTTTACGATTAGTTTTATTTTATCTAAGACCTTAGGTCCACACCTGAGTTATTAAGTTTGTATACATCACCTCTGTAATAGTGATTTTAATAAAATCTGTGCATATAGGCTGAACTGTGAGGAGAGTGAACTATGAGGAGAGAGAACTATGAGGAGAGTGAAATATGAGGAGAGTGAACTGTGAGGAGAGTGAACTCTGAGGAGAGTGAACTATGAGGAAAGTGAATTGTGAGGAAAATGAACTATGAGGAGAATGAACTCTGAGGAGAGTGAACTATGAGGAGAGTGAACTTAGAGGAGAGAGAACTGTGAGGAAAGTGAATTGTAAGGAAAGTGAACTATGAAGAGAGTGAACTGTGAGGAGAGTGAACTCTCAGGAGAGTGAACTATGAGGAGAGTGAACTATGAGGAGAGTGAACTATGAAGAGAGTGAACTGTGAGGAAAGTGAATTGTGAGGAAAGTGAACTATGATGAGAGTGAACTATGAGGAGAGTGAACTATGAAAAGCGTGAACTGTGAGGAAAGTGAATTGTGAGGAAAGTGAAATATGAGGAGAGTGAACTATGAAGAGAGTGAACTGTGAGGAAAGTTAATTGTGAGATAATGAACTATTAGGAGAGTGAACTATGATGAGTGAACTGTGAGGAGAGTGAACTATGAGGAAAGTGAACTATGAAGAGAGGGAACTGTGAGGAAAGTGAAATGTGAGGAGAGTGAACTGTGAGGAGAGGGATCTGTGAGGAGAGTGAACTGTGAGGAGAGTGAACTGTGAGGAAAGTGAATTGTGAGGAAAGTGAACTATGAGGAGAGTGAACTATGAGGAAAGTGAAATGTGAGGAGAGTGAACTATGAGGAGAGTGAACTATGAGGAGAGTGAACTATGAGGAGAGTGAACTGTGAGGAAAGTGAAATGTGAGGAGAGTGAACTGTGAGGAGAGTGATCTGTGAGGAGAGTGAACTGTGATGAAAGTGAACTATGAGGAGAGTGAACTATGAAGAGAGTGAACTGTGAGGAAAGTGAATTGTGAGGAAAGTGAACAATGAGGAGAGTGAACTATGAGGAGAGTGAACTCTGAGGAGAGTGAACTATGAGGAGAGTGAACTATGAGGAGAGTAAACTTTGAGGAGAGTGAACTATGAGAGTGAACTATGAGGAGAGTGAACTATGAAGAGAGTGAACTGTGAGAAAAGTGAAATGTGAGGAGAGTGAACTGTGAGGAGAGTGATCTGTGAGGAGAGTGAACTGTGAGGAGAGTGAACTGTGAGGAGAGTGATGTGTGAGTAGGGTGAACCGTGAGAAGAGTAAACTGTGAGGAGAGTGATCTGTGAGGAGAGTGAACTGTGAGGAAAGTGAACTGTAATGAGAGTGATCTGTGAGGAGAGTGATCTGTGAGGAGAGTGATCTGTGAGTAGGGTGAACCGTGAGAAGAGTAAACTGTGAGGAGAGTGAACTAAGAGGAGAGTGAATTGTGAGGAGAATGAACTAGCATCAAGATAAACTGCGGGGAAGTGCACCATGAACTAGGATAGTTGGTGGTGGGAAGTGCACCATGAACTAGGATGGTTGGTGGTGGGAAGTGCACCATGAACTAGGATGGTTGGTGGTGGGAAGTGCACCATGAACTAGGATAGTTGGTGGTGGGAAGTGCACCATGAACTAGGATGGTTGGTGGTGGGAAGTGCACCATGAACTAGGATGGTTGGTGGTGGGAAGTGCACCATGAACTAGGAGGGTTGGTGGTGGGAAGTGCACCATGAACTAGGATAGTTGGTGGTGGGAAGTGCACCATGAACTAGGAAGGTTGGTGGTGGGAAGTGCACCATGAACTAGGATGGTTGGTGGTGGGAAGTGCACCTTGAACTAGGAGGGTTGGTGGCGGGAAGTGCACCATGAACTAGGATGGTTGGTGGTGGGAAGTGCACCATGAACTAGGAGGGTTGGTGGTCGGAAGTGCACCATGAACTTGGAAGGTTAGTGGTGGAAGTGACCATGAACTAGGATGGTTAGTGGTGGGAAGTGCACCATGAACTAGGAGGGTTGGTGGTGGGAAGTGCACCATGAACTAGGAGGGTTGGTGGTGGGAAGTGCACCATGAACTAGGATGGTTGGTGGTGGGAAGTGCACCATGAACTAGGAAGGTTGGTGGTGGGAAGTGCACCATGAACTAGGAAGGTTGGTGGTGGGAAGTGCACCATGAACTAGGATGGTTGATGGTGGGAAGTGGACCATGAACTAGGAGGGTTGGTGGTGGGAAGTGCACCATGAACTAGGATGGTTGGTGGTGGGAAGTGCACCATGAACTAGGATGGTTGGTGGTGGGAAGTGCACCATGAACTAGGATGGTTGGTGGTGGGAAGTGCACCATGAACTAGGATGGTTGGTGGTGGGAAGTGCACCATGAACTATGATGGTTGGTGGTGGGAAGTGCACCATGAACTAGGATGGTTGGTGGTGGGAAGTGCACCATGAACTAGGATGGTTGGTGGTGGGAAGTGCACCATGAACTAGGATGGTTGGTGGTGGGAAGTGCACCATGAACTAGGAGGGTTGGTGGTCGGAAGTGCACCATTAACTTGGAAGGTTGGTGGTGGGAAGTGTACCATGAACTAGGATGGTTACTGGTGGGAAGTGCACCATGAACTAGGAGGGTTGGTGGTGGGAAGTGCACCATGAACTAGGAGGGTTGGTGGTGGGAAGTGCACCATGAACTAGGATGGTTGGTGGTGGGAAGTGCACCATGAACTAGGATGGTTGGTGGTGGGAAGTGCACCATGAACTAGGAAGGTTGGTGGTGGGAAGTGCACCATGAACTAGGAAGGTTGGTGGTGGGAAGTGCACCATGAACTAGGATGGTTGATGGTGGGAAGTGGACCATGAACTAGGAGTTTTGGTGGTGGGAAGTGCACCATGAACTAGGATGGTTGGTGGTGGGAAGTGCCCCATGAACTAGGATGGTTGGTGGTGGGAAGTGCACCATGAACTAGGATGGTTGGTGGTGGGAAGTGCACCATGAACTAGGATGGTTGGTGGTGGGAAGTGCACCATGAACTAGGATGGTTGGTGGTGGGAAGTGCACCATGAACTAGGATGGTTGGTGGTGGGAAGTGCACCATGAACTAGGATGGTTGGTGGTGGGAAGTGCACCATGAACTAGGATGGTTGGTGGTGGGAAGTGCACCATGAACTAGGAGGGTTGGTGGTGGGAAGTGCACCAGGGAGGTGAATTAGGGAGACAAAACATTAATTTGAATAGTGCACAGGAACTAGCATTTGGAGAATTAATGCCTGGAGCTAATAAGAGCGAATACTAGGCAGTAGATAATTTTCTGGGAATACTAGTAGCATGTACTCAAGAGATCAGGCATTATTACCTGGAACTAGCGTGTCTGAACCTAGTACCACTAACTAGGGTAGGGAGAATACAAGTATCACTAACTACAATAACAACGAGTACCAGGAACTAGTTTGTTTGAACCTAGTAACAGGACTAGGGTGGGGGTAACACTAGCTTCACAAATAATAAGTACCAGGACCTAGATTAAAGGGAATATTAACATTATCAACCACTGGTACCAGGAGCTAGAGAGAGGGAACTACCAATTTCACTAACAACACCAGGAACTAGGGTACGGTGAACACTAGCTTCACTAATTACAGTAACAAGTTCCTGTAACTTGGAGATCAAGAGGAATACTAGTCTCACGAACCAAAATAACTATTAGTACCAGGAACTAGGCTGTTTGAACCAGAAAACAGAACTAGGGTATGGGAAGCAATACTAGCCTCACTACACAACAAGTACCAGGTACTAGGGTGAGGGGTTAAGTACTAGCCTCACTACACAACAAGTACCAGGTACTAGGGTGATGGGTTAATACTAGCCTCACTACACAACAAGTACCAGGTACTAGGGTGATGGGTTAATACTAGCCTCACTACACAACAAGTACCAGGTACTTGAGTGAGGGGTTAATACTAGACTCACTACACAACAAGTACCAGGTACTAGGGTGAGGGGTTAATACTAGCGTCACTACACAACAAGTACCAGGTACTTGAGTGAGGGGTTAAGTACTAGCCTCACTACACAACAAGTACCAGGTACTAGGGTGAGGGGTTAATACTAGCGTCACTACACAACAAGTACCAGGTACTAGGGTGAGGGGTTAATACTAGCCTCACTACACAACAAGTACCAGGTACTAGGGTGAGGGGTTAAGCACTAGCCTCACTACACAACAAGTGCCAGGTACTAGGGTGAGGGGTTAATACTAGCGTCACTACACAACAAGTACCAGGTACTAGGGTGAGGGGTTAAGCACTAGCCTCACTACACAACAAGTGCCAGGTACTAGGGTGAGGGGTTAAGCACTAGCGTCACTACACAACAAGTACCAGGTACTAGGGTGAGGGGTTAATACTAGCCTCACTACACAACAAGTACCAGGTACTAGGGTGAGGGGTTAAGCACTAGCCTCACTACACAACAAGTACAAGGTACTAGGGTGAGGGGTTAAGCACTAGCGTCACTACACAACAAGTACCAGGTACTAGGGTGAGGGGTTAATACTAGCCTCACTACACAACAAGTACCAGGTACTAGGGTGAGGGGTTAAGTACTAGCCTCACTACACAACAAGTACCAGGTACTAGGGTGAGAGGTTAATACTAGCCTCACTACACAACAAGTACCAGGTACTAGGGTGAGGGGTTAAGTACTAGCCTCACTACACAACAAGTACCAGGTACTAGGGTGAGGGTTAATACTAGCCTCACTACACAACAAGTACCAGGTACTAGGGTGAGGGTTAATACTAGCCTCACTACACAACAAGTACCAGGTACTAGGGTGAGGGGTTAATACTAGCCTCACTACACAACAAGTACCAGGTACTAGGGTGAGGGGTTAATACTAGCCTCACTACACAACAAGTACCAGGTACTAGGGTGAGGGGTTAATACTAGCCTCACTACACAACAATTACCAGGTACTAGGGTGAGGGGTTAATACTAGCCTCACTACACAACAAGTACCAGGTACTAGGGTGAGGGGTTAATACTAGCGTCCCTACACAACAAGTACCAGGTACTAGGGTGAGGGGTTAATACTAGCGTCACTACACAACAAGTACCAGGTACTAGGGTGAGGGGTTAAGTACTAGCCTCACTACACAACAAGTACCAGGTACTAGGGTGAGGGGTTAAGTACTAGCCTCACTACACAACAAGTACCAGGTACTAGGGTGAGGGGTTAAGTACTAGCCTCACTACACAACAAGTACCAGGTACTAGGGTGAGGGGTTAAGCACTAGCCTCACTACACAACAAGTACCAGGTACTAGGGTGAGGGGTTAATACTAGCCTCACTACACAACAAGTACCAGGTACTAGGGTGAGGGGTTAATACTAGCCTCACTACACAACAAGTACCAGGTACTAGGGTGAGGGGTTAAGCACTAGCCTCACTACACAACAAGTAGTAGCAGGTACTAGGGTGAGG
>WNWK01024053.1:0-30256 GCA_009830355.1 Cherax destructor | reverse complement strand
AATACTACTATATATGAATCAATAATACTATATATAGTGACATCAATGACATACTACTATATGGAATCAATGACATACTACTATATATGACATCAATGACATACTACTATATAGTGACATCAATGACATACTACTATATAGTGACATCAATGACATACTACTATATAGTGACATCAAGAATACTTATATGTGACACAAACATACTACTATATGTGACATCAATGACATACTACTATATAGTGACATCAATGACATATATAATAGTGACATCAATGACATACTACAAATAGTGACATCAATGACATATAAATTGCATCAATGACATACTACTATATAGTGACATCAATAATACTACTATATAGTGACATCAATACATACTACATATAGTGACATAAAACATACTACTATATAGTGACATAATGACATACTACTATAGTGACATCAATGACATACTACTATATAGTGACATCAATGACATACTACTATATAGTGACATCAATGACATACTACTATATAGTGACATAAAAAAATACAAATATATAGAATAATGACAACTACTATATAGGACATCAATGACATACTACTATATATAATTTTGACATACTACTATATAGTGACATCAATGACATACTACTATATAGTGACATCAATGACATACTACTATGTAATCAATGACATTACTATATAGTGACATCAATACATACTACTATATAGTGACATCAATGACATACTACTATATATAATCAATGACATACTACTATATAGTGACATCAGACATACTAGTATATGAAACCCCTTGTTTTTATATTTCAGGCAAATTAGATCAGTTTTGTCCCGGATGACCCACCCAGTCGACAACACCCAGGTCCCCTTTTTTACTGATGGGGAACATAGAAACCGATGTAAGGAAACACGTCCAATGTTTTCCCTCGCTGGGAAGTGAACCAGACCTCGCCGGGAAGGAGGCTTTAGCCACCAGACCACAGGGCACGTATATAAAAGGAATATATACAAAGTTCAGCCTTCAGTGTATATATCTGATATAAAAACCCCTTGTTTTAGGGAAAAAGTTCTCGACGTTAATGTTTGAGAGTTTCTGAAGTCAAAGTCGTATCGACAGTACCGCAAAAATAACGAAAAATTTAAAAAGGAACGGTTAAATATTTTTGCCCAGTGCCCAGAGTCGCTCAGACAAGCCCAGCTGCCCCCTTTTAAATTGTATCCTATTCAAAAAAAAGTATTTACGTGAGTTTGCACTGAATTATGGTTTTCCGTTTTCCCCAAAATATTCCAGAACCCTATCTTGCCTTGCTAAAATAAGGAAATAATTCAGGATCTTACCACATTTTCCAAGATCAGCCTGAATCTATCTAGTTTTATCTACAGAGACATACAAATTTCGTGATGCTCAGATTCATTTCCACAGACTTCGTACAGTGAAAATTTTCACCAGGTAACATGATCGTTCTGGGTACGAGATGGACAAGTTTGGGGCCCAAGAGATAAACACACTGATACACACACACACACCTGTGTATAAACGAATACACCTGTGTCTATACAATGCAATACCCCCTGTGTATATATAATGCAGATACATCCCATACTATACATAATGATACTTGTGGATATACATTGAGATGAAAAAACCCTTTTTATATGCACTGGAAAATTATATACAGACATACACACTTTTTTCGTATATATACACAAATATATCCCTGTTTATATACATTGATATAAACAAAGCCGATGTAAACACACAATATACATCTATCGTTGTAAATACACTGCACGATAGCCCCTTTTTTACTGTCGGTGTATATAGTTTTGTTTAACCGAAATGCGGGTTTTTAAAAACTATTTGTACACGACTGGTTTAACCTTGTAAGGGACAACTATAAGCAAAGCTGCAAGGTTAGTAATAAATGCAATTTATCGACCGAAATGTTAGTCCTAATGAATATCACAGGTGCTAGCAGCGAAACTTAAAAGCAGGGTTTAAATTACTAACACTAGTTGTATCGGGTGACAGGAGGTTTGCATGCTAACACCAGGCACGGCAACATCTGCGGGGTGCTGTTGTTTTGGGTTTTTCGTCCCCAAAATGCAAAGTTTAGTTGTAAACATCACGAATTGCGACATCCGACGGTGGGAACACAAGTTTTTTTTGGTGGTGCTGAGATCTGAGGGGATTGGACCTTTATGATCATTCATCGCTCCTGGCTATAAAACAATACAACACACATAAGAAAAACCAAGATAAAGTTATCAAATAACAAAAAAAAAAAATAAATACAACACATCACAAACGAATACTATTAAAATGTTAAAATAGTCAACATCAGTTAAAAATCACATGAAATTTTTAATGTAATAAAATCTGATAAAGTTCCTAGAGCTCCCTACAGGCCCCTCGGTAATTATAAAAAACCATGATAAAAGCAAAAAAAAAAAACAAAACGTGGGAAAAAGTTTAAACGTGTTCCACAGTTGGCAAAAACCATGCTACACAGAGGGGACCTGTAGAACCCCGCATGGCAATGGACGAAATGTTTGGCCCGATCCTCTTTGACAGAGAATCGTCATAGTGGCGATTCCTTTTAACGTAGAAGGGCCAAATCCCCCCCCCAGCTGTCCCCCGTATAATTTTCTGCTCGTCTGAAAATCCACCAGGCCTCCCCTTCCCGGGACACTATATTTTAACTAGTGAAGAGCTGAAGGCCGGAAAAGTCTGTTACAGGGGTTGACTACAGCAGCCCCCGCCTCGCAGTGATCTTTCATTTCCCGGGATCTTTGGGGGCTTGGGGGGGACGAAGCATACAACTAACCCCGCTATCAGGAGGAGAGCAGCGGAATTGCGGGGCCTCCTCAGTGAATACGGGTTACCAGAACGCACCATGGATCATCAGCCGTGATCACGCAAAACCCCAACCCATTCCCCAGGATCAGTCATTATGGGGTTTTATCCTCTACATGAAGCAAATCATACTGATAGAAACTAGAAAAGGTCATGCCCAGGGCTGGCATTGAGATCCCCACCATTACCTACAAAGACGATCTCAAGCACCATCCAAGAGAGAAAAAACCAACCCCTTTCTAACTGCAGACACATGGGGGTCACAACCAGGAAGGCCCATTCAAAAGAAACAGCACAGGAAGCAAATGATGAGCGAACCCCCCCATTATCTTCCGGCAAAGACTGAATCATAAACTAGGTTGTCAAGTGTACGCCGAAAAAAAACAAGTAGCGCTGGTTAGCCCTCAGACGGAGGCCCGGGGGAAAGCTCACAGACCCAACAGAGGTTCTCAACAAAATGTACTAATAACCCCCGTATAAAGCCGGTCCTAGGTGGGGACAGGATTTAGCAAGCACGGGGGAAAAAAAAGCTAGTCGAGATATAAATCTGACGCCATATTTAGATAAAGGGGCACAAGGCCACATACAGGGAAGCATGTCGCGATCCTTTGCCCAGGTACATGGGAGGGAGCCTTAAGAAACACTAGGCCCACAGAACATCAACAATAAGCTTCGTTATACAGTGGGCCACATCAGGTCCAGAGCCTTCCCTAAATGTCACCTACTAAAAAGAAGATCCACACTATGGAAGCACCCGGGGAAGGTTAATGTAAACTGATGTAAACATAATAATATATGTAAATACATTAAATAAGAAATACAATACGAAATATATACATGGATTGCTGAAAAGGAATAATAATCTATACTTACGCAAGTAAATGCAAGAAAACCAAATTTGGATTTTTAAGGGGGAAGTATATAAAAATATCCAGATGTTTAACCCGGCTTAACTGACTGACTGCCTCGGGGGGGTTTAAACCCGGAAATTAAAGCACATTGAAGTTGGTTCCGAGTTTTTTTCACATTATTCCTGTCTATGTTCCCCAAGATATTTTGCTTCATGCTTAAGGGTGACTATCATACAAGGTGTCATTTGGGGGTTTTTTGATGCTCAACATTCATTCCCCGCGGTTAGAAATACTTCATAATGTCGAAAAATTTAATGTTGTGTCGTATGGAGTTGTCCTGCAATATTACATCCTAGCCCCGTATACAATCCCCTGAATGTATAAGATATTCAAAGAAAATGAGACTAATAAATATTACAATGGCCGTGAAATTAAAACACCTTCCTTATTTTGGGGGTTTCCAAAAAAAATTACACATATGTTACTATGTATGATAATTCTAAATTTGTGTAATGTACTTGTGAAAACCCAAACAAACCTATGTATTTACAAATGTTTGGGTGAAAATTTTGGCAAGTAACAAGTTGATCAGAGATTCTCTCAGTTACGGGGGGACCTTGTTTACACCTGTTTTTCCCCCATGTTTACCCTGTGTTTACACCTGTGTTTACACCTATGTTTACCCCTTTTAAACCCTTTCAAAATTAAAGGGTCAACTTTTTCCCTTATAAAAAACCAAATAAAACCCCGATCGATATCCACAGGAAAAAAAAAAAAAAACAAAATTTAAAAAAAAGATATCGATAGATAACACATTATATTAAGGGACACTGGCGACACTCAAATTTTTGGTTAAAAACCCCAAAGGGTTGTTGCAAAAAAATTCCCCCTAGGTGTTCAATAGTTTTTAAATTTTTTAATGTTTTAATCCCTCGACTTCGTGTCTGAAATTAATTTAAAATATTTTTAAATGTTCTTATTATAGAGATTAATATTCATATCGGGAGGGTAGCCTAGTGATGGTGGCTGTTTGTAGCCTATTACTGAGCTGAGACACCCTTTTAAAAAAATTTTGATACACTCGTAAAGAATGGGTTTGTTCTTTCAAGGATTTTGATTCTACGCCTTCGAAATAATATTGTTAGACTTTGTAGTGTTCCGTGTTCCAGAATAACGTTCCGACTTACTGCAGTGTTCCGTGTTTCAGAATAACATTGCCAGACCTTTATATTCCTCCACAAGTAGACTGCAGGCACATACTCTTCAAAAAATGACTACAAGGCTGACTGCAATTTCATTAAGGCTGAACATCGTTTGTTTATATGACAAACAGCCAGAAGACCTTCTAACCAAACAAAAGCTTGGCTCCCACAACATTCCTCACTGTTTTTATCACAAATTGTCCGAAATGGTTTGTCAGAGTTCCGCTATCTAGATAGATTATCATCTACCTAGGCTTCTAACGCATCCTAATGGTTTTAATCATGACCATAATTTTTAAAAAGGGGGGAGGAAGCCAGTGGAAGGCCTCGGTCAGATGACTAAAAAATCCCCCTGTGGGTCATCATATAACTCGCGTCAGGAAGCACTTGTCCTGTTTCCTGACAAACCTTGCCCTAACCTAACCTTCTAACTGCATTCCTAAGCTATTTAAATTACCCTAGTCAAAACTGTGTTGTGAGGAGGTCTTGTCCTCAGAGATACACTGTCTACTTGTAATAAAATCAGTTTCCATCAGATCTTTTAGATCGAAAAAAGGGGTTAAACACCGTCGGTTTTTTCCCCCCCCTGGGTTTTTTCAATTAATATACAGAATATACGGAGATGGAGCGCTGGGATCAGGTCCTACATGGGGGGGAGGGTGTGTGCGAGGATATGATGCTGTATCCTGCATGGGTTCGATGGATACGGTGTATCCCCATGTGGGGGGAAAAGTGATGTATATCCTGCACGTGGGTGGGGGGATACGTGATGCTGTCCGCACGTGGGACGGGGATAGGGGTGGTGTATCCTGCACGGGGTGGGGGGGATAGGATGCTGTATCCGCACGTGGGGGGGGATACGTAATGTTTTTCCTGCACGTGGGTACGGGGATACAATGCTGATCTGGTTTGACAAGATAAAGATACAAACAGTGGATGCTCCCCCTCAGTTTCCTTATGACTAATCTGGTATCTTTGAAATTCATGAGATGCTTGTGGGATTTTTTTTTCCCCAGTGCATAGTGCAGGCATCGTTTAGAATTTTAGATCGTCTTCTGACATCCCACTGGTGTTTCCTCGTGCTTTTCCCCCAAGCTGACAGAAGTCTTCTCCACACACACATGCAGTTTAATACACTGGGAATGGTATGGATGCGTTTTAACTGTGGGCCGGCTGCTCCCTCACTCTCTTCAAACGAAAGTTAACGGATAACTGGCCCCCGCTCTGATGAAAAAGTCATAAATATTGTACTTTAAAAATGGGATGTTCCTTTTTTTCTGATTCATAAGTTATACAGATCTATCAGGATAGTTTCCCCGGGGCAACCCCCCGGGCCCCACTCTTCCAGGCAGATTTTTTTTGGGAGATGCACCCTTTTTGGCAGAATCGTATAGTAGGACATTTCCGCGTATTTTGCTGGGGGGCATAACGTACAATTTTTTTGAGAGGGATTAAAAAATTTACATACAATGCCCCTTTTAAAAGGTCACCCACACGGTTAGGTAGGTCATCAGGTCAGGTTTGTCAGGAAACAGACACGTTTTCCTGATGAGTTTGTTATAGATGACCTGCAGCTGGTTTTTGGTCATCTGACTGAGGTCTTCCACCCTTTAAAAAAATTATTATGGTTATGATTATAGCCAATCATACCATAAGGGCGAGACACGAGTCTCGGGAAGGGGGGGAAGGGAGAGGGGGAAAGGGAAGGGGGAAAGGGGGAAAAAGAGGGAAAGTGTTTGCGGGGATATGACAATTGATCCGAGGTAACATTTTAAGACCTAAATACTCCCCCTTTTTTGTAGTAATTAATATCATTGGTTGCTCTTGCTGTGCAGAGAGTAAGCATTGTGTATGGTTTGTCAGTGTTCATTGTGTATAGCTGTGTCAGTGCTCATTGTGTATGGCTTTTCAATGTTGATTGTGTATGGCCGTGTTCATGGCTGGTTAGTGTTCATTGTGTATGGCTTTTGTGTTCATTGTGTATAGCTGTGTCAGTGTTCAGGTATACTTTTCAGTCTCATTTTATGGCTGTGTCAGTGTTCATTGTGTATGGCTGTGTCAGTGCTCATTGTGTTGGCTGTGTCAGTGCTCATTTGTTTTGGTGGTCAGTGCCATTGTGTATTTTGTCAGTGCTCATTGTGTATGGCTGTGTCAGTGCTCATTGTGTATGGCTGGCAGTGCTCATTGTGTATGGCGGCAGGTTTTTGTGTATGGGGTTTGTCAGTGCTCATTGTGTATGGCTGTGTCAGTGTTCATTGTGTATGGGGGTGTTTAAAAGGGGCCTTGTGTATGGCTGTGTCAGGTTTTTGTGTTTTGGTGTGTCAGTGTTCATTGTGTATGGCTGTGTCAGTGTTATTTTTTATGGCTGTGTCAGTGTTCATTGTGTATGGTGTGTCAGTGTTCATTTTTTATGGGGTTTTGGGAGTGTTTTTTGTGGGCTGTGCGTGTTCATTGTGTATGGCTGTGTCAGTGTTATTGTGTATGGCTGTGTCAGTGTTCATTGTGTATGGGGTTTTTGTGCCCCAAAATTTGTATGGCTTTTCAGTGTTCATTGTGGGGGGTGCCGGGGGGCATTGGTATGGCTGTGTCAGTGCTCATTTTATGGCTGTGCCCCGGGGGTTTCATTGTGTTGGGTGCAGTGTTCAATGGCTGTGTCATGTTCAGTGTATGGCTGTGTCAGTGTTCATTGTGTATGGCTGTGTCAGTGTCATTGTGTATGGCTGTGTCGGTCATTGTGTATGGCTGTGTCAGTGTTATTTGTATGGCTGTGTCAGTGCTCATTGTGTATGGCTGTGTCATGTTCATTGTGTATGGCTGTGTCAGTGTTCATTGTGTATGGTGTGTCAGTGTCATTGTGTATTTTGTCAGTGCTCATTGTGTATGGCTGTGTCAGTGTTCATTGTGTATGGCTGTGTCGGCTCATTGTGTATGGCTTTTCAGTGTCATTGTGTATGGCTGTGTCAGTGCTCATTGTGTATGGCTTGTCAGTGTTCATTGTGTATGGCTGTGTCAGTGTTATTGTGTATGGCTTTTCAGTGTTCATTGTGTATGGCTGTGTCAGTGCTCATTGTGTATGGCTGTGTCAGTGCTATTGTGTATGGCTGTGCAGTGTTCATTTTTTGTATGGCTGTGTCAGTGTCATTGTGTATGGCTTTCAGTGCTCATTGTGTTTGGGGTTTTTAGTGCTCATTGTTTGGCTGTGTCATGTTCATTGTGTATGGCTTTTCAGGCATTGTGTATGGCTGTGTCAGTGTTCATTGTGTATGGCTGTGTCAGTGTCATTTTATGGCTGTGCAGTGCTCATTGTGTATGGCTGTGTCAGTGTTATTGTGTATGGCTGTGTCAGTGCTCATTGTGTATGGCTTTTCAGTGCTCATTGTGTATGGCTTTTCAGTGCTCATTGTGTATGGCTGTGTCAGTGCTCATTGTGTATGGCTTTTCAGTGCTCATTGTGTATGGCTGTGTCAGTGTCATTGCCTACAATAATGAAAATCTGTTAAATTCACTTAGTTACATATAAAAAATAACCATTACATGTTGATTTGAAAAAGTGCTGATTTACAACAAGTGTTGCAACATTTGTTGATTTTAACACGTGGTGTGTGACAGGCTCCCCGGGGGGCTGTTTTTATTGGTAGTGTGGTTGAGTTGTGTTGTTGGTGTGTAAGGCTATGATGGCTATTTGTGTTGCTGGTATGACAGCTGGTGGTGGTTTTGCTTTTGTGGTGTGGAACTGGTGGTGGTTGTGTTGTGTTGGTGTGTGGACAGGGGGGTCACCATCTCTCCGTCATGTAAGCGTTCCTTGTGGTCAGTGTTTTGTAGACAAACACAGAAAGGTGAAGAGAGCGGCACTCTAACAACTACCATCAAGGGGATATCAATTTAAAATTTGCATAATGAACACTGTAGTACCAAAACTTTGGTTCTTCTACTACCCTCTTCCATTAAAAATTTTTTTGAGTCTTGACTCACTAACTTGAAATGCTGAATATTTCTTGCTTATAATGAATACCTGGATAGATAAGGTGAGAATGATGGGGCAAGGGTAAAAAAAATATAAACAGTACTGGTGTGTGGTAACCCCTCACGCCACGCTCCTTCCGTCACACCAGATCCTGTCAGGAATAGTGAGGCGGCCCCCCCAGAGGATTTTTATTACGTGGGGGGTTTTAAAACCCAAAAGGGTTTTTAAAAATGCTTGGGGTTGGGAAAAGATTGTTTTGATTGGGGAATTGGAGCCGGACCAAAACCTTAGATCAAGAGCCCTCACTAGGATCAAGGAATTCCTTGGGGGGTTTTACTGAGAAGGATAACCTAACCGGAACTTGTTTTCTTTTTGTCTACTAACCAGAAGTCGGAATCATTACATAGTGATTGTTATTTTTTTTTTTTTTCCCCCATTTTGTTAAACTAATATATACTTGGTTACGTTTCAAAAATCGTTATGGAAAAAAGCAAATTTCAAGTTAAATTTACAAAAAAAAAAAAAAATGAAAAAATAGCGCCACCACAAAATTTTAAAAAAAAAAAATAGGTGCTGAAGATCACAAAAGCTCTGAATCTAGCAAAAAAAACACAAGTTGGACGATCATTTGTTGTCAACACACCAAGGCCACAGAGAAGGATTCTTTTCTTAATTATGTCTCCTGCTGCCCCTACACCTGATCGGGTCGCCCCCCAATGACCCCTAACATCATTTCCAAACAGTGAGGCAGAAAATAGTGTTTTCCCCCTTCCCCGTCATGATGTTTCCTCGTCTAGTTATATCCATCCCAGCTTCAGGAAAACATACCCCCTCTAACCCTTCCTATCTCTGTTACATAAACCCTCTCCATAAATCTTCTGGGGGGTCATCCCCCAAAAAGAACATTCTTACATTCACTAGTGATTTTTTAAAGCATCTTCCCGACAGCCAAATCCCTACGTTCAACACTACAGTGAAGGTTGGGGGTCTGACAACAGGTTCTTCGACCTTTTTACTTTCAGCTTTAATCTTTTATGCGAACCAATTTGTATTTGTTATGGCTTATCCTCCCCCCTTCTCAGAAGATGAATCCTCTTGTTCTAAAAAACTGTATCTTTTATGACTTTCGAACCCGCCTTCAACTGAATTACCTTCTTCAAAACTCGGGAAGTCCTAAAACAATCGAAACAGGGGGGGATTTGGCGGGTTTTTTTACGCTATGGATTGGCCTTTTCTAAGTCCACACATGACTTTGCCATAACCTTCATAATTTATGAATTTTTTTAAATCCGTCAATATTTTACTTAGAGCGACTAGGAAATCCAACCCAAAAACACTGCTTCCCCCTGCTTCCCCCGCCCCCTCGCCTTTGAGAAAAAAAAGCACACCATTAACTGGAGGCACTATAATTTACTTTCGCCCACGATAGGCCCCTAGAAATTATATAAAAAAAAGAGGCTCTTTTTTTGGGTATAAAAACAAAGGGGAAATCCCAGTATCACTAGAAAGAAACCATGCAAAAACCTTTTTTGACATAAGTCAGTTCTCTACTTTATAAGTTAACACACTACTGAAATGAAGCAGCTGGCCCAGTGGCTTACGCGACGGTCTGGGTTTTTAGACACTCTGGCTGGGTTCGAACCCCCCCGTGGTATGGGAGTCAACCATCTGTCCTGGGAAAGGAACCTAGAATGAGAGGAGCCTGGGAGGGCCTATTGGGGAAGAGCCTTTTGAGGAGCCTATGAGAGGAACCTATGAGAGGAACCTGAGAGGAGCAAAACTGAGAAAAACATAACAAGGGCCATACAGATAAACATTACAGTGAGAGAAGTCTCTACTGAGAGAAACCATACTGAGGGAAGTCTATACTGAGAGAATTCTATACTGAAGAATTCTATACTGAGAGAAGCCTATACTGAAGGAACCACACAGTCTACAATGAGAAGAGCCACACGGAGAGATTCTTACACTAAGAGGGGGCCACAATGACAGGAATCTACACTGAAAAGGACTTACACTGAGATGAAATTACACTAAGAAACACACTGAGAAACCTACACTGAGAAAAGATGGTGCATTAGAACTTGAATCCACTATACCCCTTTGGGCCTTGCCAGTTGACAAATGACTCCCCCCTGTCAGCCGGGCTCACCCCCTGTAAACCAGATTTTCCCCTTCGCCAGACTCATCCCTGTCAGCCAGACTTATTACTGCCCAGCCGGGCCCCCCCCTGTCAGCCAGATCACCACTGCCAGCCAGACCCCACCACTGTCAAAGACTCACCACTGTCAGCCAGACTCACCACTGTGAGACTCACCCGTCATCCCACCCTTTTAAGTTTCTCATCCTCTAAATCATATCACCCCATCACCCAAGTAAATATCATCCCATCATCAAAATTTATGCCATTTTTTCCCGGGATCATATCACAATAAACATGTGATGATTTTCTTTTTAACCTGCCCCGCGGCTCTCCCTCTTTTCCCGGAAAAAGTGGCGCCTATATAAATTTTTTTGATTTTTTTTTCCGATGTTCCCCTTTTCCCTTTGGAAAGGGCAATTTATTTTTCCCAAAAAAGTAGGTAAAGGGTGCAGCAGAAAGGTACCATCAGCCTTTGGGAGAGGGCCCGGTTTTTCCTTTTCCAGTTAGTTGCCCACCATTGAAAGTCACCCCCTGACCCCGGAAAAGTCACCCCCACACGCCCTATAACCCACTGAAACACCCCTGCAACTCACTGCAACACCCTTAAAACCCCCACGCAACACCCTTACAACTCACTGCAACCCCCTTTACAACTCACTGCAACCCCCCTTACAACTCACTGCAATCCCCTTACAACTCACTGAAACACCCTTAAAACCACTGCAACACCCTTACAACTCACTGCAACCCCCCCTGAACTCACTGCAACCCCCCGGGAAACTCCTGCAACACCCTTAGACTACTGCAAACCCTGCAAAAACTGAAAACCCCCCTTCAACTCACTGCAACCCCCCTAAAAATCCCCGCATCCCCCCCTACAACTCACTGCATCACCCCAAAAACTCACTGCATCACCCCTACAACTCCCCCCTGCAACTCACCCCATCCCCCCTGCAACTCACCCCATCCCCCCTGCAACTCACCCAAACCCCCTACATTTACGGGGCAAAGGGTTTTTCCTTGAGGGACACACCAGATATTGACCTTTTTTTAATAAAACCCAAATTTTTTAAAGGGTAAACCGTCAAATAAGCCCTTTCAAGATGATGAGAAAAAGCTCCAGTTTGGGTTCATCATATTACCAAGACCCGCGTCAGGAAACACTTGTCCTGTTCCTGACGAATCTTTTTAACCATTGAGATTTCCCCCTGGCTGCTGTCGAGGCTTTAGGGGATATTTTGCTGAGGTTCTCAACCACCGTCCTCAACCCGTCCACCAGAAATTGCAAATTATTTGATCCCTCGGCCTTCGCCTCCATCTCAAGATTCTTTTTTTTCTTTTTTCGTTAATTTTTTTTCAATCATATTCCTTTTTTCTTTTACTTAAAACATTTTCTATTTATTTTTTTACCCGAAGCACAAACATTTGTTGAAGACTTATCAACAAAATGATTTCCCGCAGTGTGTTTATCACTGTGTGGCTGTTCTGCTGAGATGATCCCGTGTGGGGCTGCTCTGCTGACATTTATCACTGTGTGGGGGTGTTTTGGTTTAGATGATAAAAAGTGGGGGGGCTGCCTGTTTTAAAGATCACTGTGTGGGGCTGCTCTGCTGGCTTTATCACTTTTGGGGGGTGCCTGCTTTAGATGATCCTTTTTGTGGCTGTCTCTGGGCCTTTATCACTGTGTGGGGCCGCTCTGGATGATCACTGTGGGGCTGCTCTGCTGGGTGATCACTGTGTGGGGCTGCTCTGCTGAGATGATCACCCTTTTGGGGGTGGGGTTTTTCTGGGAAAGATCACTGTGGGGGCTGCTCTGCTTTTCATGATCACTGTGTGGGGTTTCTCTGTTTACATGATACTGTGTGAGGCTGCTCTGCTGGGCATGATCACTGTGTGGGGCTGCCCCTGCTGACATGATCACTGTGTGGGGGTGCTCTGCTGACATGATCACTGTGTGGGGGTGCTCTGGGTGACAATCACTGTGTGGGGGTGCTCTGGTTTACATGATCACTGTGTGGGGCTGCTCTGGGTGACATGATCACTTTTGTGGGGCTGCTCTGCTGAGATGATCACTGTGTGGGGCTGCTCTGCTGAGATGATCCTGTGTGGGGGTGCTCTGCTGAGATGATCACTGTGTGGGGGTGCCTACTGACATGATCACTGTGTGGGGCTGCTCTGCTGGGGATGATCACTGTGTGGGGCTGCTCTGCTGAGATGGGTCACTTTTGGGGCTGCTCTGCTGAGATGATCACTTTTGGGGCTGCTCTGCTGAGATGATCACTGTGTGGGGCTGCTCTGCTGAAGATACTGTGTGGGGCTGCTCTGCTGAAAATGATCACTGTTGGGGCTGCCTGCCGGGGGATGATCACTGTGTGGGGCTGCTCGTTTACATGAATTTACCTGCTCTGCTGACATGATCACTGTTTGTGTGGCTTTTTTGTTGAGATGATCACTGTTTGTTTTTTCTGTTGGGGATGATCACTGTTTGTGGCTTTTTTTGTTGAGATGATCACTGTTTGTGGCTTTTCTGTTGAGATGATCACTGTTTGTGTGGATTTTCTGTTGAGATGATCACTGTTTGTGTGGCTGTTCTGCTTTTAGATAATCACTGTTTGTGTGGCTGTTCTGCTGAATAATCACTGTTTGTGTGGCTGTTCTGCTGAGATAATCACTGTTTGTGTGGCTGTTCTGCTGAGATAACCCTGTTTGTGTGGCTGTTCTGGTGGGGATAATCACTGTTTGTGTTGTTCTGCTGGGGATAATCAATGTTTGTGTGGCTGTTTGCTGAATAATCACTGTTTGTGGGCTGTTCTGCTGAGATAATCACTGTTTGTGTGGCTGTTCTGCTAGATAATCACTGTTTGTGTGGCTGTTCTGCTGAGATGATCACTGACACCCAAGTACAATTTGGACGGGAGGTTCTTAAGGGGAAAAAAATATTCCCCCACCACCTCACATCCCAGAAACCACCACTCACAACCCAAATACCCCACCTCACAACCATCATACCCCACTCACAAGCCAGAAACCACCACTCACAATCCACATACCCCACCCCACAACCCATATACCCCACTCACAACCCAGAAACCACCACTCTCAAACCCAGAAACCACCACTCCACAACCCAGAAACCACCACTCACAACCCAGAAACCACCACTCACAACCCAGAAACCACCACTCAAAACCCAGAAACCACCCTCACAACCCAATAACCACCCCCTCAAAAAAAAACCACCACTCACAACCCACAAACCACCCTCTCAAACCCAGAAACCACCACTCCTTAATCTATATTCCACCCAGTAAGGCCAAATTTAATATCCCTTTTGACCTTATCAACAGCTTTGATCGGTCAGGCTGTTGCACTGACCACCAGTGTTCTAGGTACCTCTAGTACTGTTCAGTCATGGTGTTCCACTAGAAGTGTTCTAGATAGTATTGTTCAGTCATGGTGTTCCACTAGCAGTGTTCTAGATAGTACTGTTCAGTCATGGTGTTCCACTAGCAGTGTTCTAGATAGTACTGTTCAGTCAGGGTATTCAACTAATGTTCTAGACAGTACTGTTCAGTCAGGGTTTCAACTAGCAGTGTTCTAGACAGTACTGTTCAGTCATGGTGTTCTACTAGAAGTGTTCTAGATAGTACTGTTCAGTCATGGATTCAACTAGCAGTGTTCTAGACAGTACTGTTCAGTCATGGTGTTCCACTAGCAGTGTTCTAGACAGTACTGTTCAGTCATGGTGTTCTACTAGCAGTGTTCTAGACAGTATTGTTCAGTCATGGTGTTCTACATTTTAATAGGGAAATAAGACATGGGCTTAGAACAGTTTAATGGGGGAAAATTTTTTAAACTATAGTTTTCAGTCTTACAGAATTAACCACAGAGTTTGTATAGTGACTGGGGGGCGAGGCCGTAGAGCAGAGACCAGTGTTTGTGAGGCACGTGGTACAGTGACCAGTACAGTTATGAGGCAGGTGGTACAGTGACCAGTACAGTTATGAGGCAGGGTGGTACAGGACCAGTACAGTTATGAGGCAGGTGGTACAGTGACCAGTACAGTTATGAGGCAGGTGGTACAGTGCCCAAATACAGTTATGAGGCAGGTGGTACAGTGACCAGTACAGTTATGAGGCAGGTGGTACAGTGACCAGTACAGTTATGAGGCAGGTGGTACAGTGACCAGTACAGTTATGAGGCAGGTGGTACAGTGACCAGTACAGTTATGAGGCAGGTGGTACAGTGACCAGTACAGTTAGGAGGCAGGTGGTACAGTGACCAGTACAGTTATGAGGCAGGTGGTACAGTGACCAGTACAGTTATGAGGCAGGTGGTACAGTGACCAGCAGTTATGAGGCAGGTGGTACAGTGACCAGTACAGTTATGAGGCAGGTGGTACAGTGACCAGTACAGTTATGAGGCAGGTGGTACAGTGACCAGTACAGTTATGAGGCAGGTGGTACAGTGACCAGTACAGTTATGAGGCAGGTGGTACAGTGACCAGACAGTTATGAGGCAGGTGGTACAGTGACCAGACAGTTATGAGGCAGGTGGTACAGTGACCAGTACAGTTATGAGGCAGGTGGTACAGTGACCAGTACAGTTATGAGGCAGGTGGTACAGTGACCAGTACAGTTATGAGGCAGGTGGTACAGTGACCAGTACAGTTATGAGGCAGGTGGACAGTTACCAGTACAGTTATGAGGCAGGTGGTACAGTGATCAGTACAGTTATGAGGCAGGTGGTACAGTGACCAGTACAGTTATGAGGCAGGTGGTACAGTGACCAGTACAGTTGTGAGGCAGGTGGTACAGTGACCATCACAGTTGTGAGACAGGTGGTACAGTGACCATCACAGTTGTGAGGCAGGTGGACAGGACCATCACAGTTGTGAGACAGGTGGTACAGTGACCATCACAGTTGTGAGACAGGTGGTACAGTGACCAGTGGTACAGGTGGTACAGTGACCAGCACAGTTGTGCTTGGTTATTAGTCATCATGAACAACAATACCAGAGATTGTTTTACAAACTTGTGAGGAAGAGTGTGTGCACTCACATTGAGTAAATATACGAGGGAGAGTGACTGAGTGAGTGTGCTCACGTGGAGTAAATACCAAAACTTCCAGCCAATTCTGAGAGTGCTCAGGGATCCCAAATTTGATAGAAATATGCCAAAAAGTGTTTGAGAGGCACTTAGGAAAATGACAAGAAACTCTTCCTCAACCCCGTCCAATAAACTTCACCATTTCCATCTACTCAACCTCCCAACTACCATGCGACCCGTGGCCTGGTAGGCATAGCTCTCGCTTCACCAGCTGTGTGTCCGGATTCGACTCCGACAGGGGTGGCAACATTGGGCGTGTTTCACACCTGTCGTCTCTGTTCACCCATCAGTAAAATGTGTACCGGATATTAGTAGACTGGTGTGGGTCGATCCTGGAACAAAAGTGACCTAATTTGCCCGAAATGCTCAGCATAACAAGGGCTTTCTATATACATAGTAGTATGTCAATGATGTCAGCTAGGCCTGTATACCTTGTACATGTACTTGTAGAAATAAAGATATTATTCCAACCATCTTCACTACCACCCATACCACAACCATCCCCACCATCTACCACCACTCACCATCAAAGCCTTCACGCACCACTACCACCATCCCCACCACTCACTCAAGCGACCCCTCACCACACACTCTTATATTCCACCCCACAGTCTTATTTACACTACCAACAACATAATGCACATGTGTTGCACTGCTCAGAAACGCAGTCCTTCCCGCTGTGTTACATAACACACAATGCACAGGGTTACCTACACTACCCACCATACAGTGTCATACTACCCACCACACAGTGTCACACTACCCACCACACAGTGTCACACTACCCGCCACAGTGTTACACTACCCACATCATAACGCACCAACAGTATAACGCCACCCACATGATTCACCTCTGTATTAGAACCATTAGATGCAAGACTTTTCAATGATAATTTGACACGGATGACAGAGTTACGGACACGGCAGGACCAACCTTCGAAGACACGTTTCGGAACAAGCTTTTCATTGAGGCACAGTTTCGCTTTATTAAGTACCATGACAATTCACATGGCGATGTTAGATAAGTCTACACAAGAATGCAAAATAAGGCTTGATAAAGCTCTATATTAAAAGTATATTTGAAGAGCCTACATACATACTCATTTCGATGGAGAAAAAGCTTACTGAACTGCGTGTAGAGACCAGTTTAATACTGTAGGACGTCGGAAATAAAGGCATGGCTAGAGTCTCATTTACTGATTCCAATAATCAAGATCGTCAAGAAATAAGAGACGGAAGACAGACTACAGAGTGAGGTTGAAGCCAGTCACAGAGTGCGAGTGAAGACCAGTAACAGAGGAGATTGAAGGACCATACCAGAGGGGTTGAGAAGTACACGAGAGGAGCGTTGAAGACAGTAACGAGAGAGTGGCAGTGTAGTGATGAAGGTATACGAAGTGGCGTGCAGGATGAAGGTCATACTGAGATGGCGTGCAGGATGAAGGTATACTGAGATGGCGTGAGGATGAAGATACGGTGGCGAGGATGAAGGTATACTGAGAGTGGCGCAGGATGAAGGTATACTGAGTGGCGTGCAGGATGAAGGTATACTGAGAGTGGCGTGCAGGATGAAGGTATACTGAAGTGGCGTGCAGGATGAAGGATACGAGTGGCGTGCAGGATGAGGTATACTGGAGTGGCGTGATGGGCATACGAGTGTGGGATGAAGGATACTGAGAGGGCGTGCAGGATGAAGGTATACGAGAGTGGCGTGAGGATGAAGATACTGAGAGTGGCGTGCAGGATGAAGGATACTGAGAGTGGCGTGAGGATGAAGGATACTGAGTGGCGCAGGATGAAGGTATACTGAGTGGCGTGAGGATGAAGGTATACTGAGAGTGGCGTCAGGATGAAGGTATACGAGAGTGGCGTGGCAGGATGAAGGTATACTGAGAGTGGCGTGCAGGATGAAGGTATACTGAGAGTGGCGTGCAGGATGAAGGATACTGAGGTGGCGTGCAGGATGAAGGTATACTGAGAGTGGCGTGCAGGATGAAGGTATACTGAGAGTGGCGTGCAGGATGAAGGTATACTGAAGTGGCGTAGGATGAAGGATACTGAGGTGCGTGTAGGATGAAGGTATACTGAGTGGCGTGAGGATGAAGGTATACTGAGTGGCGTGCAGGATGAAGGTATACTGAGAGTGGCGTGTAGGATGAAGGTATACTGAGAGTGGCGTGCAGGATGAAGGTATACTGAGAGTGGCGTGCAGGATGAAGGTATACTGAGAGTGGCGTGCAGGATGAAGGTATACTGAGAGTGGCGTGAGGATGAAGGTATACTAGAGTGGCGTTAGGATGAAGGTATACTGAGAGTGGCGTGCAGGATGAAGGTATACTGAGAGTGGCGTGCAGGATGAAGGTATACTGAGAGTGGCGTGCAGGATGAAGGTATACTGAGTGGCGGCAGGATGAAGGTATACTGAGAGTGGCGTGAGGATGAAGGTATACTGAGAGTGGCGTGAGGATGAAGGTATACTGAGAGTGGCGTGAGGATGAAGGTATACTGAGAGTGGCGTGTAGGATGAAGGTATACTGAGAGTGGCGTGTAGGATGAAGGTATACTGAGAGTGGCGTGTAGGATGAAGGCATACTGAGAGTGGCGTGAGGATGAAGGATACTGAGAGTGGCGGTAGGATGAAGGTATACTGAGAGTGGCGTGCAGGATGAAGGTATACTGAGAGTGGCGTGTAGGATGAAGGTATACTGAGAGTGGCGTGAGGATGAAGGTATACGAGAGTGGCGTGTGGATGAAGGTATACTGAGAGTGGCGTGTAGGATGAAGGTATACTGAAGTGGCGTGAGGATGAAGGTATACTGAGAGTGGCGTAGGATGAAGGTATACTGAGGTGGCGTGCAGGATGAAGGTATACTGAGAGTGGCGTGTAGGATGAAGGATACTGAGTGGCGTGTAGGATGAAGGATACTGAGAGTGGCGTGTAGGATGAAGGTACATGAGTGCGTGAGGATGAAGGTATACAGAGAGTGGCGTGTAGGATGAAGGTATACTGAGAGTGGCGTGTAGGATGAAGGTATACTGAGAGTGGCGTGTAGGATGAAGGTATACTGAGAGTGGCGTGCAGGATGAAGGTATACTGAGAGTGGCGTGAGGATGAAGGTATACTGAGAGTGGCGTGCAGGATGAAGGTATACAGAGAGTGGCGTGCAGGATGAAGGTATACTGAGAGGGCGTGCAGGATGAAGGTATACTGAGGTGGCGTGTAGGATGAAGGTATACTGAGAGTGGCGTGTAGGATGAAGGTATACTGAGAGTGGCGGTAGGATGAAGGTATACTGAGTGGCGTGTAGGATGAAGGAATACAGAGAGTGGCGTGCAGGATGAAGGTATACAGAGAGTGGCGTGTAGGATGAAGGTATACAGAGAGTGGCGTGTAGGATGAAGGTATACTGAGAGTGGCGTGTAGGATGAAGGTATACTGAGAGTGGCGTGTAGGATGAAGGAATACAGAGAGTGGCGTGCAGGATGAAGGTATACAGAGAGTGGCGTGTAGGATGAAGGTATACTGAGAGTGGCGTGCAGGATGAAGGTATACTGAGAGTGGCGTGCAGGATGAAGGTATACAGAGAGTGGCGTGTAGGATGAAGGTATACTGAGAGTGGCGTGTAGGATGAAGGTATACAGAGAGTGGCGTGTAGGATGAAGGTATACTGAGAGTGGCGTGTAGGATGAAGGTATACTGAGAGTGGCGTTAGGATGAAGGTATACTGAGAGTGGCGTGTAGGATGAAGGTATACTGAGAGTGGCGTGTAGGATGAAGGTATACTGAGAGTGGCGTGTAGGATGAAGGTATACTGAGAGTGGCGTGCAGGATGAAGGTATACTGAGAGTGGCGTGTAGGATGAAGGTATACTGAGAGTGGCGTGTAGGATGAAGGTATACTGAGAGTGGCGTGCAGGATGAAGGTATACTGAGAGTGGCGTGCAGGATGAAGGTATACTGAGAGTGGCGTGTAGGATGAAGGTATACTGAGAGTGGCGTGAGGATGAAGGTATACTGAGAGTGGCGTGAGGATGAAGGTATACTGAGAGTGGCGTGTAGGATGAAGGTATACTGAGAGTGGCGTGTAGGATGAAGGTATACTGAGAGTGGCGTGTAGGATGAAGGTATACAGAGAGTGGCGTGTAGGATGAAGGTATACTGAGAGTGGCGTGCAGGATGAAGGTATACTGAGAGTGGCGTGCAGGATGAAGGTATACGAGAGTGGCGTGTAGGATGAAGGTATACTGAGAGTGGCGTGTAGGATGAAGGTATACAGAGAGTGGCGTGTAGGATGAAGGTATACTGAGAGTGGCGTGTAGGATGAAGGTATACTGAGAGTGGCGTGTAGGATGAAGGTATACTGAGAGTGGCGTGTAGGATGAAGGTATACTGAGAGTGGCGTGTAGGATGAAGGTATACTGAGAGTGGCGTGTAGGATGAAGGTATACTGAGTGGCGTGCAGGATGAAGGTATACTGAGAGTGGCGTGTAGGATGAAGGTATACTGAGAGTGGCGTGTAGGATGAAGGTATACTGGAGTGGCGTGCAGGATGAAGGTATACTGAGAGTGGCGTGCAGGATGAAGGTATACTGAGAGTGGCGTGTAGGATGAAGGTATACTGAGAGTGGCGTGTAGGATGAAGGTATACTGAGAGTGGCGTGCAGGATGAAGGTATACTGAGAGTGGCGTGCAGGATGAAGGTATACTGAGAGTGGCGTGTAGGATGAAGGTATACTGAGAGTGGCGTGTAGGATGAAGGTATACTGAGAGTGGCGTGTAGGATGAAGGTATACTGAGAGTGGCGTGTAGGATGAAGGTATACTGAGAGTGGCGTGCAGGATGAAGGTATACTGAGAGTGGCGTGCAGGATGAAGGTATACTGAGAGTGGCGTGCAGGATGAAGGTATACTGAGAGTGGCGTGTAGGATGAAGGTATACTGAGATGGCGTGTAGGATGAAGGTATACTGAGTGGGTGTAGGATGAAGGTATACTGAGAGTGGCGTGTAGGATGAAGGAATACTGAGAGTGGCGTGGGATGAAGGAATACTGAGAGTGGCGGTAGGATGAAGGAATACTGAGAGTGGCGTGTAGGATGAAGGAAGAATTACTCACAATGCTGTTGCGCAGGATGAAAACTTTCTGGGAATTGTGTGTAGGATACATGGAAGGATTTAAAAGGGTGTTGTATGGGTGAGAAGGATAAGAATTAATCCATGTGCTATGTGAGGAGGGTGACTTATACTCTTTGGTTAAAGGCAGCAAAATACTCCATATATATATTATTGTAACCACGAACAAGTATTATTTAATCAGTAACAAACTGCGGCTAGCCGGAGGATCGAACCCATGTTGTTTTAGCCCACCTCGTGGGAAGAGAAAAATTCACGACGCCTAAACCACTGGACCATACAATACTACAAAAACATGAGCCCACCGAACTAGAGCTTGCTTCATGTTGCGAGGACATACGATGGTGTTTGCCTCAGAGCTAATTTTATTCTACTCCCGTTTGGGAGGGATAAAATAACCCGGGTTCGATCCCCGGCTAGCCGCAGTCATGTTGATATTGTTAATTGCTTAAAACCGATTGTTTGTGGATGCATTAATGTGTGTACTACTCGTGAAGACTGGTATTAATGTGTACTCCTCGTGAAGACTGGTATTAATGTGTGTACTCCTCGTGAAGACTGGTATTAATGTGTACTCCTCGTGAAGACTGGTATTAATGTGTACTCCTCGTGAAGACTGGTATTAATGTGTACTACTCGTGAAGACTGGTATTAATGTGTACTCCTCGTGAAGACTGGTATTAATGTGTACTGCTCGTGAAGACTGGTATTAATGTGTACTACTCGTGAAGACTTGTATTAATTGTGTACTCCTCGTGAAGACTGGCATTAATGTGTGTACTCCTCGTGAAGACTGGTATTAATGTGTGTACTCCTCGTGAAGACTGGTATTAATGTGTGTACTGCTCGTGAAGACTGGTATTAATGTGTGTACTACTCGTGAAGATTGGTATTAATGTGTACTGCTCGTGAAGACTGGTATTAATGTGTTACTGCTCGTGAAGACTGGTATTAATGTGTGTACTCCTCGTGAAGACTGGCATTAATGTGTGTACTACTCGTGAAGACTGGTATTAATGTGTACTACTCCGTGAAGACTGGCATTAATGTGTTACTGCTCGTGAAGACTGGTATTAATGTGTGTACTGCTCGTGAAGACTGGTATTAAGTGTGTACTCCTCGTGAAGACTGGCATTAATTGTGTACTACTCGTGAAGACTGGCATTAATGTGTACTCCTCGTGAAGACTTGTATTAATGTGTGTACTGCTCGTGAAGACTGGTATTAATGTGTGTACTACTCGTGAAGACTGGTGTTAATGTGTGTACTACTCGTGAAGACTGGTGTTAATGTGTGTACTACTCGTGAAGACTTGTATTAATGTGTGTACTACTCGTGAAGACTTGTATTAATGTGTGTACTACTCGTGAAGACTGGTATTAATGTGTGTACTCCTCGTGAAGACTGGTATTAATGTGTGTACTGCTCGTGAAGACTGGTATTAATGTGTACTCCTCGTGAAGACTGGCATTAATGTATGTACTACTCGTGAAGACTGGCATTAATGTGTGTACTGCTCGTGAAGACTGGTATTAATGTGTGTACTGCTCGTGAAGACTGGTATTAATGTGTGTACTGCTCGTGAAGACTGGTATTAATGTGTGTACTACTCGTGAAGACTGGTATTAATGTGTGTACTACTCGTGAAGACTGGTATTAATGTGTGTACTACTCGTGAAGACTTGTATTAATGTGTGTACTACTCGTGAAGACTGGTATTAATGTGTGTACTCCTCGTGAAGACTGGTATTAATGTGTGTACTACTCGTGAAGACTGGTATTAATGTGTGTACTACTCGTGAAGACTTGTATTAATGTTGTACTACTCGTGAAGACTTGTATTAATGTGTGTACTACTCGTGAAGACTTGTATTAATGTGTGTACTACTCGTGAAGACTTGTATTAATGTGTGTACTACTCGTGAAGACTTGTATTAATGTGTGTACTGCTCGTAAAGACTGGTATTCTAAATGGGAGTAGAATTAAATTAGTTCTGAGGTTACCTCAGCCACGTATGTGCTCGCATCAGGAAACATGAACAGTCGTACTGGGTATATGATGTTTGTAGCATTAATGCCTCAGTAGTTAGAGCATCGTGAATTTTGGCTGGCTTCCCACAAGGCAGTTAAAATAACATGGGTTCGTGGATGCATTAATATGTGTGTGTGTGTGTACTCACCTAATTGTGGTTGCAGGGGTCGAGACTCATTTCCTGGCCCCGCCTCTTCACTGATCGCTACTGGGTCCTCTCCCTGCTCCATGAGCTTTATCATACCTCGTCTTAAAGCTATGTATGGTTCCTGCCTCCACTACATCACTTGCTAAACTATTCCACTTCCTGACTACTCTATGGCTGAAGAAATACTTCCTAACATCCCTTTGACTCATCTGAGTCTTCAACTTCCAATTGTGACCCCTTGTTTCTGTGTCTCTCTCTGGAACATCATACCTTATCTACCTTGTCTATTCCACGCAGTATTTTGTATGTCGTAATCATGTCTCCCCTAACCCTCCTGTGCTTCAGTGTCGTCAGGCCGATTTCCCTTAACCTTTCTTCGTAGGACATTCCCCTTAGCTCTGGAACTAACCTTGTTGCAAACCGTTGCACTTTCTCTAACTTCTTGACGTGCTTGACCAGGTATGGGTTCCAAACTGGTGCTGCATACTCTAGTATGGACCTGACGTACACGGTGTACAGTGTCTTGAACGATACCTTACTAAGATATCGGAACGCTATTCTCAGGTTTGCCAGTCGCCCGTATGCTGCAGCAGTTATCCGGTTGGTGTGTGCTCCCGGAGACGTGCTCGATGTTATACTCACCTCAAGATCTTTCTCCTTGAGCGAGGTTTGCAGTCTTTAGCCACCTAGCCTATACTCTGTCTGCGGTCTTCTTTGCCCTTCCCCGATCTTCATGACTTTGCATTTGGCAGGGTTAAATTCGAGAAGCCAGTTGCTGGACCACGTGTCCAGCATGTCCAGGTCTCTTTGAAGTCCTGCCTGATCCTCATCTGATTTAATTCTCCTCATTAACTTCACATCATCTGCGAACAGGGACACTTCTGAGTCTATCCCGTCCGTCATGTCATTCACATATACCAAGAATAGCACTGGTCCTAGGACTGACCACTGTGGGACCCCGCTCGTCACAGGCGCCCACTATGATACCTCATCACGTACCATGACCCCTTGTTTCCTCCCTGTTAGGTATTCTCTGATCCATTGCAGTGCCCTTCCTGTTATACACGCCTGATCCTCTAACTTCTGCACTAATCTCTTGTGAGGTACTGTGTCGAAGGCCTTCCTGCAGTCCAATAAAATGCAATCAACCCACCCCTCTCTCTCGTGTCTTACTTCTGTTACTTTGTCATAGAACTCCAGAAGGTTTGTGACACAGGATTTACTTTCCATAAATCCGTGCTGGTTGTCGTTTATAATCTTGTGCCGTTCCAGGTGCTCCACCATTCTCCTCCTGATAATCTTCTCCATGACTTTGCATACTATACACGTAAGTGACACTGGTCTATAGTTTAATACCTCGTTTCTGTCTCCTTTCTTAAAAATGGGAACTACATTTTCCTTCTTCCATACCTCAGGTAGTTGCCCAGTTTCAAGGGATGTGTTGAATATTGTTGTTAGTGACAGACACAGCGTCTCTGCTCCCTCTCTAAGGACCCACGGGGAGATGTCCGGTCCCATCGCCTTTGAGGTATCAAGGTCACTTAGCAGCTTCTTCACCACCTCCTCAGTTGTGTGTATGTCATCCAACACTTGGTATATTCCTTGTTGGTGTCCCACTCTGTACTGTCTTCCCAGAGTCCTTCCTGCCCCCACTGTAAGTACCTCCTTAAATCTCGTATTGAGCTCCTCACATACCTCATGTGAGTTCCCCACCTTCTTTCCTCAGCCTGATCACCTGGTCTTTGACTGTTGTCTTCCTCCTAATGTGACTATACAGCAGTTTCGGGTCAGACTTGACTTTCGATGCTGTCATTTTCGAACTGTTGCTGGGCCTCCCTCCTTATCTGTGCATACTCGTTTCTGGCTTCGACTAATCTTATTTTCCTGAGTCCTTTGCCTTCTGTACTTTTTCCATTCTCTAGTGCACTTAGTCTTTGCCTCCCTGCACCTTTGGGTAAACCAAGGGCTTGTTCTGGACTTCCCCATTATTTCTGTTGACCTTGGGAACAAACATTTCCTCTGCCTCCTTGCATTTTGTTGTTACGTATTCCATCATTTCGTTTACTGACTTTCCTTCCATGTCTCTGTCCCACTGAACCTCCTGCAGGACGTTCCTCATACCTGTGTAGTCCCCTTTTATACTTTGGTTTTTCCCTTTAAACTCCTGTTGCCCTCTCCACTTGTAACTCTACTATGTACTCAAAGCTCAGGACCATATGGTCACTGGCTCTCAGGGGCCTCTCATATGTGATGTCCTCAATGTCTGAGCTGCTCAGGGTAAACACGAGGTCCAGCGTTGCTGGTTCGTCCTCTCCTCTCTCTCTCTCTCTCTCTGGCAGTGTCCCTGACATGTTGATGCCTAAGGTTTTCCAGTACCACATCCATCATCTTGGCTCTCCATGTTTCTGGACCCCCATGTGGCTCCAGATTTTCCCAATCGATCTCCCTGTGGTTGAAGTCGTGTGTGTGTGTGAGTGTGTGTGTGTATACTCACCTAGTTGTACTCAGTTGTGGTTGCAGGGGTCGAGTCACAGCTTCTGGCCCCACCTCTACACTGGCCGCTACTAGGTCATTTCCTGCTCCATGAGCTTTATCATACCTCTTCTTAAAGCTATGTATGGTTCCTGCCTCCACTACATCACTTCCCAGACTATCCCACTTCCTGACAACTCTGTGTGTGTGTGTGTGTGTGTACATGTTTGTGTGTACATGTGTGTGTGTACATGTGTGTGTGTATGTGTGTACATGTGTGTATATATGTACGTGTGTATATATGCATGTGTGTGTATATATGTATGTGTGTACATGTGTGTGATAATGAGTTAATTTGTAGATTATAAGAGACCGTTATTTTTAAGTGTTTAAATTATTAAGGGGAACTCAAAATTTATATTTAAAGTATATGGAAAACCAACTAATAATTGTTTTTAAGTTCACTATTATTCATAACATCGTGTTCTGTGTTCTCCTTTTTTGGATCTCTGTTTACTTGTAGCTCAGAGACGAAAAAAAGATATATAAAATAGTTCACAGTCTAAAATATAAAAAAAAAATTATTCACAAATATTTAAAATTTGCTAGAAATGTATTACGACACAAAGAACCATAGTCAAGCAAGAACTTGCTAGTGATGCCATATATTATAAACTTTTTTTCATATTCCTCATCTACTTGGAAATTTCAAAATCAATGTTGTATTTAAAAATCTTAATGCCATGTAAAACTATTTGATTAAGAATTCCCCCGAGAATGGCGACGGCTGTGGTAGGAAAATTCCATTTACAAATGTCTTAAATTTTATTTTGGGAAAATCGAAAAAAAAATTCTTGAACTATGCAAGATTACAGTTACATATAACATTAAAAGTGGGAAAACAATCTGATGTTCTGGTCATTAATGCGAGAGATTGTAGCCACTCCATTGATTTGTTAAAACAGAGAGGTGTAACATGCAAATCAGTGGTTGAAAGAAATACAACAGAGCATTATAAACAATAGTACTAATTATAATTTAAATATAAATCCAGGATTATATAAACTAGATTCATTCATACTATTTAACATCTATGATGATTACAAGTTGTGTTAACAAACAAATTAACCTTTATCTGTCATGTCACTCTTAACCTGACAAAAGGTTGAGAACAATAGAGATGTACTGTAGTACACCTACTGCTCATTGTACGAAGTAACAAACACTCCTGTGACTGTACATGTAAGGTGACCCCTGTTATGTATATAACAATTATTTTTAAACATTATCTGTCAGTCCACAGCAGGATTCGAACCTGCACACTAGCTCCTAACCTGGCGCCTTAAACCACTCAGTGACAGATGCCCAATAACGTTAGGTAGCCTGTTTGACTGCTGCCCATGTTTCTTCTAACGCCAGGCACACCAGTGTATCTTAGGTAGGGCCTCCGGCTATTTCCTTCTCCTTCTGTATGTTCTAGCCTCACAACCGTTATTGTACTCGATCCATCTCGCAGAAACGTGCGAAAGTATATTCAAAGGAATATGGCAGCCAATAGGACTCGAACCCACGTTAGCAGCTTCACTGTTTGCTAGAAACTATTCTCGTTAAAATATTACAACATCCACTGCGCTGTTTTATTTCGTTATAAACGATTAATTATGTCTGATTATAGGTTAATATACATTAACCTACACTAGCCAAGAACAACAAATACCGTAGGCAGTGTTGCAGTCTTCTTGCGACTGCAAAAACACTACTTAAGACCTAATTTAATTTTCCTTGTATAAGAACATAAGAACATAAGAATGGAGGAACACTGCAGAAGGCCTACTGGCCCATACAAGGCAGGTCCTTATCAAAACCACCACTACCTAAGAATTTACTCCTGTACTCACGACACTAATCAAACCTAGCCCCTCCCACTCATATATTTGTCCAATCTCTTTTTAAAGCCACCCAAGGTCCTAGCCTCCATCACCCCACCCGGAAGATTGTTCCACGCATCTACAACTCTGTTCGAAAACCAGTTTTCTTGAAATCTGCCATTGTCTTTCCAGTCTCTCTTCACACTCTTCAACTACGTCTAGTGCTACTTACATGGTTATACTTTGTCTTGGGTAGCATTGAAAATTAGGTTGAACAAATATTCTGTTAGTGGGATGGAATGTGAAGGACTTGCCTAGTATGGGCCAACAGGCCTGCTGCAGTGTTCCTCCTTTCTTATGTTCTTATGTTCTTAGAACATCAACACAAAGAAGCTCTTTAACGCACCTTGGGAACTCTCATATGCAGACATAATGATGATAATTAGTGTGTGTATGGTAACGAGGATTGAGTAAATGGTATGGTGATACCCACAAGATGTGGAAAAAGACACTAATGTACAGTTCAGGACATTTATTGAAGGAAACGTTTCGCCCAGAGTGACTTCTTCAGTCCTAATACAGAGATAACTAAGAAAACGAGTATATATAGTGGCAGGAGTCGGGTGGAGTGTCGCGTAGGTAACAGTAGTAGTAGTAGTAGTAGTAGTAGTAGTAGTAGTAGTAGTAGTAGTAGTAGTAGTAGTAGAACTAATATGGTAAGACAGGTTGGGTTAGAGAAGGACGTGTTAACATCATGTTACAGCGGTCTCCAGAATGGGTAATATCCTGTTGATTCGCAATTTTGAGATAGTGTAACTACTGGACTTTTGATGGACAGTGTTACTGACAACAATTAGGTCAGCTTCTATGCACTTTCGCCGTCTTAAAGGTGTCGTTTTACACATAATAAACATTGCTTCATCCTAAATATGGGTTTATGGATCTATCATTACCCGAGGAATATATTGTCATTGTTAACTTATACTGAAGTACAAATCATATACCAAGGTACAAAAACACTGGGATACAAAAGATATACCAGGGTACAACACTTATAATAAACTTTTGTAAACCCCATTACATTATAGATACCACACACACTGCCCAAGGATTAGACTTGTGGAACTCCGTGTTAACATAAGAACATAAGAACATAAGAATGGAGGAACACTGCAGAAGGCCTACTGGCCCATACAAGGCAGGTCCTTATCAAAACCACCACTACCTAAGAATTTACTCCTGTACTCACGACACTAATCAAACCCAGCCCCTCCCACTCATATATTTGTCCAATCTCTTTTTAAAGCCACCCAAGGTCCTAGCCTCTATCACCCTACTCGGAAGATTGTTCCACGCATCTACAACTCTGTTCGAAAACCAGTACTTGCCTATGTCCTTTCTAAATCTAAATTTATCCAATTTAAATCCGTTATTTCTGGTTCTTACTTGGTTCGATATCCTCAGTATTTTATTAATATCTCCTTTGTTTATGCCCATCATCCACTTGTACACCTCGATGATATCTCCCTCATTCTACGTCTCTCCAGAGAGTGGAGATTCAATGCTCTAAGTCTATCTTCATACGGGAGATTTCTTATACTGTAAATCATTTTAGTCATTCTTCTTTGTATGTTCTCCAATGAATCTATATCCATCCTGTAGTAAGGAGACCAAAACTGAGCTGCATAATCCAAATGAGGTCTCACTAGTGATGTATAGAGCTGTAAAATAACTTTTGGACTTCTGTTGCTTATACTTCTTGAAATAAATCCTAGTAATCTGTTAGCCTTATTGCGCACACTTAGGCACTGTTGTCTTGGCTTTAGATTTCTGCTTACCATGACTCCCAAGTCTTTTTCACATTCTGTATGATCAAGCTCAACTTCACCTAGTTTATAAATTCGAGGGATATTTTCATTACCAACGACTAGCACCTTACACTTATCCACATTGAACTTCATCTGCCACTTTTCAGACCAAGACATTAATTTATCCAAATCCTCCTGGAGTTCATTGGTATCCTCCTCAGAATGAATTATACGGCCTATTTTTGTATCATCAGCAAATTTACTCATGTCACTTGCAATTCCTTCATCAAGGTCATTTATGTAAATTATGAACAACAATGGGCCCAAAACTGATCCTTGTGGAACGCCACTGGTGACAAATCCCCATTCAGATTTGACCCCATTAATGGAAGGAACTTCTATTGTGTGTTTTACGTATGCTGTGGAGAGGGAGCCTAGACACAGGGGTCATCCCACAGTCACTAAAAAATAACGGATATATCCTCACTCCATAAAGGTGGCAGTAAAGCAATAGCAAAGAATTATAGATCGATAGCTCTAACGTCCCACATCACAAAAATCTTTGAAGGGGTTCTAAGAAACAAGATCGCCAATCACTACAGTGAAAAGCTCTGTTTCGCAAGGTACAGTACTCACCCCCATCCTTTTCATCCTCATATCCAACATAGAC
>WNWK01024052.1:0-30257 GCA_009830355.1 Cherax destructor | reverse complement strand
TATATATATATATATATATATATATATTATAGTGCTATTATTTAATAAATGTATGGAAGAGGGTAAGTACCTAGGGATTGGCAGAGAGCATGTATTGTTCCTTTGTATAAAGGCAAAGGGGACAAAAGAGAGTGCAAAAATTATAGGGGGATAAGTCTGTTGAGGTACCTGGCAAAGTGTATGGTAGAGTTATTATTGAAAGAATTAAGAGTAAGACAGAAAGCAGGATAGCAGATGAACAAGGGGCTTTAGGAAAGGTAGGGGTGTGTACACCAAGTGTTTACAGTGAAACATATAGGTGAACAGTATTTGGATAAGGGTAAAGAGGTTTTTGTGGCATTTATGGATTTGGAAAAGGCGTATGATAGGGTGGATAGGGGGGCAATGTGGCAGATGTTGCAGGTGTATGGAATAGGAGGTAGGTTACTGAAAGCAGTGAAGAGTTTTTATGAGGATAGTGAGGCTCAGAGTTAGAGTGTGTAGGAGGGAAGGGACTATTTCCCAGTAAAAGTGGGCCTTAGACAAGGATGTGTGATGTCACCATGGTTGTTCAATATATTTATAGATGGGGTTGTAAGAGAAGTGAATGCGAGGGTCTTGGCAAGAGGTGTGGGGTTGAAAGATAAAGAATTAAATACAAAGTGGGAGTTGTCACAGTTGCTTTTGCTGATGACACTGTGCTTTTGGGAGATTCTGAAGAGAAGTTGCAGAGGTTGGTGGATGAATTTGGTAGGGTGTGTAAAAGAAGAAAATTGAAAGTGAATATAGGAAAGAGTAAGGTGATGAGGATAACAAAAAGATTAGGTGACGAAAGACTGGATATCAGATTGGAGGAAGAGAGTATGGAGGAGGTGAATGTATTCATATATTTGGGAGTGGACATGTCAGCAGATGGGTCTATGAAGGATGAGGTGAATCATAGAATTGATGAGGGAAAAAGGGTGAGTGGAGCACTTCGAGTCTGTGGAGACAAAGAACTTTGTCCATGGAAGTAAAGAAGGGAATGTATGAGTATAGTTATACCAACACTCTTATATGGGTGTGAAGCATGGGTGATGAATGTTGCAACGAGGAGAAGGCTGGAGGTAGTGGAGATGTCATGTCTGAGGTCAATGTGTGGTGTGAATATAATGCAGAGAATTTGGAGTTTGGAAATTAGGAGGAGGTGCGGGATTACAAAACTATTATCCAGAGAGCTGAGGAGGGGTTGTTGAGGTGGTTCGGACATGTAGAGAGAATGGAGCGAGACAGAATAACCGAGAGTGTATAAATCTGTAGTGGAGGGAAGGCGGGGTAGGGGTCGGCCTAAGAAGGGTTGGAGGGAGGGTAAAGGAGGTTTTGTGTGCGAGGGCTTGGACTTCCAGCAAGCATGTGTGAGCGTATTTGATAGGAGTGAATGGAGACAAATGGTTTTTAATACTTGACGTGCTGTTGGAGTGTGAGCAAAGTAACATTTATGAAGGGATTCAGGGAAACCGGCAGGCCGGACTTGAGTCCTGGAGATGGGAAGTACAGTGTCTGCACTCTGAAGGAGGGGTGTTAATGTTGCAGTTTGATAACTGTAGTGTAAAGCACCCTCTGGCAAGACAGTGATCGAGTGAATGATGATGAAAGTTTTTCTTTTCAGGGCCACCCTGCCTTGGTGGGAATCGGCGGATGTGTTAATAAAAAAAAAAATATATATATATATATATATATATATATATATATATACACATTTACTTACCTTTATTGAAGAGTTGCAGGCATCTGGAAGATAGGGAGGATGACAGGGGCAGGGTGTTAGTGGTTGGAAGGGAATCCCCTCCAAAGGACTTCAGGTAACAAGTCCCTCTCTGGGGTTACTTCCTTCTTTTTCTTTTAATGCATGCCTGCTACACTCCTGCATGCCTGCTACACTCCCTGCATGCCTGCTACACTCCCTGCATGCCTGCTACACTCCTGCATGCCTGCTACACTCCCTGCATGCCTGCTACACTCCCTGTGTGAATGCTACACTCCCTGTGTGAATGCTACACTCCCTGCATGCCTGCTACACTCCCTGCATGAATGCTACACTCCATGCATGCCTGCTACACTCCATGCATGCCTGCTACACTCCCTGCATGCCTGTACACTCCCTGCATGAATGCTACACTCCCTGCATGAATGCTACACTCCTGCATGCCTGCTACACTCCCTGCCTGAATGCTACACTCCATGAATGCCTGCTACACTCCATGCATGAATGCTACACTCCCTGCATTAATGCTACACTCCTGCATGGATGCTACACTCCCTGCATGCCTGCTACCACTGGGGTGCCACTAGGAAGCTTCTTTGGACTTATTTCACAGTGACAATCACTAAACCACCAAAAAAGACACCAAATGTATTGTGAATGTTTGAAAGAGCGCGCTGGGTAATGTTCTCTCAATGGTAAAGAACGCTTCACTGGCGGGTGTCCTGCGCAGGCGTGGAGCAGGCGGACAGGTCTAATACATTACGAAACACGAGGCCGTTTACGATACACGAAATCGAAAAAAGCTTACGAAACACGATTTTAAGATATATGAGCCTTAGGATACTCAGGGGTCCACTGTATTTAGTTTAGGGTGAGTAGGTGGTTTTTGAGAAGAGTCTTAAATTGATTTTCAGACAAGGTTATCTTAGTATTTACTGGTGTAATTTAATTGTTAAATTTTTTTTTTTTTTTTTTTTTGTTTGGAACGGATTAATTGTATTTACATTAATTCTTATGGGAAATATTATTTCTGTTATAGGCCATTTCGGTCTTAGGCCGAGCTTCTGGAACAGATTATGGCCGATAACCGAGGGTCCACTGTATATATATATATACTATATATATATATATATATATATATATACAGTGGACCCTCGGTATATATATATATATATATATAGTATATATATATATACAGTGGACTCTCGGTATATATATATATATATATATATATATATATACAGTGGTACCTCGACTTACGTTGTTATCACCTTACGTTATATTCGATATCCGTTACTTATAACGTAAGAAATTTGAATGCGACATCCGTTGATTGATTCGTCTTACGCCTTTCGTACCGGACCTGTTCGCTTGGAGCCCAGCTGAGCACGCACTCCAGGGAGCGTCAGTGTGCTATTGTTTACAAGCGAGAGCGACCACCCACCCACACCCACGCATTCATACCAGTATATTGTCATTATTCCACTGTTTTTAGTGCTTGCAACTGCTAAATAAGCTACCATGGGTCCAAGGAAAGCTCCTAGTGCTAAGCCTGTGGTAAAGAATGTGCAGGGAGTGAAGCATTTATGCAGGGAGTGTAGCATTTATGCAGGGAGTGTAGCAGGCATGCAGGGAGTGTAGCAGGCATGCAGGGAGTGTAGCAGGCATGCAGGGAGTGTAGCAAAGATGCAGGGAGTGTAGCAGGGATGCAGGGAGTGTAGCAAGGATGCAGGGAGTGTAGTAGGCATGCAGGAGTGTAGCATTCATGCAGGGAGTGTAGCATTCATGCAGGGAGTGTAGCAGGGATGCAGGGAGTGTAGCAGGGATGCAGGGAGTGTAGCAGGGATGCAGGGAGTGTAGCAAGGATGCAGGGAGTGTAGCAAGGATGCAGGGAGTGTAGTAGGCATGCAGGGAGTGTAGCAAGGATGCAGGGAGTGTAGTAGGCATGCAGGGAGTGTAGCAAGGATGCAGGGAGTGTAGTAGGCACGCAGGGAGTGTAGCAGGGATGCAGGGAGTGTAGCAAGGATGCAGGGAGTGTAGCAAGGATGCAGGGAGTGTAGTAGGCATGCAGGAGTGTAGCATTCATGCAGGGAGTGTAGCATTCATGCAGGGAGTGTAGCATTCAAAGAAAAGGCCAGTAACACCAGAAAAGAACTTGGTACCTGCAGTGTTAATGGAAGGGATTCCCTTCCAAACACTAGCATACTACTCCACCTTCCCCCCTCCTCCCGTCCTCCACACATCAACAACTCTTCAATAAATGTAAGTGACATGTTATTGTTCAATATTTACATGTGTATTTAGGTATTCTTTATTAAATTATTTATTATTTAATGTCAAAAAGTTCTAAAAATATTTTATTTAACTACTTTTGGAAGTCTTGGACGGATTAAATTTATTTCCATTATTTCTTATGGGGAAAATTGATTCGTGTTACGTTTGTTTCGTCTTAAGAAATGCCCTCTGACGGATTAAAAACGTAAGTCGAGGTACCACTGTATATATATATATATGCAAGACAACCACTATGAAAAAATAGAGGAATTCCAAGCGCTTTCGTGACTACTCACATTATCAAGGAACTATAAAAGGAAACATGACAAGAAGGCTTATATAGTGGTTGTCTTGCATATTTTGATATCACCTGTTTACTGTGATCTTTTTGCATATATATATATATATATATATATATGTATGCAAGACAACCACTATGAAAAAATAGAGGAATTCCAAGCACTTTCGTGACTACTCACATTATCCAAATGTATTGTGAATGTTTGAAAGAGCGCGCTGGGTAATGTTCTCTCAATGGTAAAGAACGCTTCACTGGCGGGTGTCCTGCGCAGGCGTGGAGCAGGCGGACAGGTCTAATACATTACGAAACAAGAGGCCGTTTACGATACACGAAATAAAAAAACGCTTACGAAACACGATTTTACGATATATGAGCCTTAGGATACTCGGGGGTCCACTGTATTTAGTTTAGGGTGAGTAGGTGGTTTTTGAGAAGAGTCTTAAATTTATTTTCAGACAAGGTTATCTTAGTATTTACTGGTGTAATTTAATTTTTAAATTTTTTTTTTTTTTTTTTTTGGAACGGATTAATTGTATTTACATTAATTCTTATGGGAAATATTATTTCTGTTATAGGCCATTTCGGTCTTAGGCCGAGCTTCTGGAACAGATTATGGTCGATAACCGAGGGTCCACTGATATATATATATATATACTATATATATATATATATATATATATATATATATATATATATATATATATATATATATATATATATATATATATATATACAGTGGACCCTCAGTATATATATATATATATATATATATATATATTTTTATTTTTATTAACACATCGGCCGATTCCCACCAAGGCAGGGTGGCCCGAAAAGAAAAACTTTCATCATCATTCACTCCATCACTGTCTTGCCAGAAGGGTGCTTTACACTACAGTTATAAAACTGCAACATTTACACCCTCCTTCAGAGTGCCGGCACTGTACTTCCCATCTCCAGAACTCAAGTCCGGCCTGCCGGTTTCCTGAATCCCTTCATAAATGTTACTTTGCTCACACTCCAACAGCACGTCAAGTATTAAAACCATATGCCTCCATTCACTCCTATCAAATACGCTCACACATGCTTGCTGGAAATCCAAGCCCTCGCACACAAAACTTCCTTTACCCCTCCCTCCAACATTTCCTAGGCCGACCCCTACCCCGCCTTCCCTCCACTACAGATTTATACACTCTGAAGTCACTCTGTCTCGTTCCATTCTCTCTACATGTCCAAACCACCTCAACAACCCCTCCTCAGCTCTCTGGACAATCGTTTTGGTAATCCTGCACCTCCTCCTAATTTCCAAACTCCGAATTCTCTGCATTATATTCACACCACACATTGACCTCAGACATGACATCTCCACTGCCTCCAGCCTTCTCCTCGTTGCAACATTCATCACCCATGCTTCACACCCATATAAGAGCGTTGGTATAACTATACTCTCATACATTCCCTCTTTACTTCCATGGACAAGGTTCTTTGTCTCCACAGACTCCGAAGTGCTCCACTCACCCTTTTCCCCTCATCAATTCTATGATTCACCTCATCCTTCATAGACCCATCCGCCGACATGTCCACTCCCAAATATCTGAATACATTCACCACCTCCATACTCTCTCCCTCCAATCTGATATCCAATCTTTCGTCACCTATTCTTTTTGTTATTCTCATCACCTTACTCTTTCCTATATTCACTTTCAATTTTCTTCTTTTACACACCCTACCAAATTCATCCACCAACCTCTGCAGCTTCTCTTCAGAATCTCCCAAAAGCACAGTGTCATCAGCAAAAGCAACTGTGACAACTCCCACTTTGTATTTGCTTCTTTATCTTTTAGCCCAACACCTCTTGCCAAGACCCTCGCATTCACTTCTCTTACAACCCCATCTATAAATATATTGAACAACCACGGTGACATCCCCATCCTTGTCTAAGGCCCACTTTTACTGGGAAATAGTCCCTTCCCTCCTACACACTCTAACCTGAGCCTCACTATCCTCATAAAAACTCTTCACTGCTTTCAGTAACCTTCCTCCTATTCCATACACCTGCAACATCTGCCACATTGCCCCCCTATCTACCCTATCATACGCCTTTTCCAAATCCATAAATGCCACAAAAACATCTTTACCCTTATCCAAATACTGTTCACCTATATGTTTCACTGTAAACACTTGGTCTACACACCCCCTACCTTTCCTAAAGCCCCTTGTTCATCTGCTATCCTGCTTTCTGTTTTACTCTTAATTCTTTCAATAATAACTCTACCATACACTTTACCAGGTACACTCAACAGACTTATTCCCTATATATATATATATATATATATATATATATATATATATATATATATATATATATATATATATATATATATATATATATATATATAGTATATATAAAACAGTGGACCCTCGGTATATATATATATATATATATATATATATATATATGCAAGACAACCACTATGAAAAAATAGAGGAATTCCAAGCGCTTTCGTGACTACTCACATTATCAAGGAACTATAAAAGGAAACATGACAAGAAGGCTTATATAGTGGTTGTCTTGCATATTTTGATATCACCTGTTTACTGTGATCTTTTTGCATATATATATATATATATATATATATATATATATATATATGTATGCAAGACAACCACTATGAAAAAATAGAGGAATTCCAAGCACTTTCGTGACTACTCACATTATCTGGAGTATACCTGGAGAGAGTTCCAGGGGTCAATGCTCCTGCAGCCCAGTCTGTGACCAGGCCTCATGTTGGATCAGAGCTTGATCAACCAGGCTGTTACTGCTGGCCACACGCAGTCCAACGTACGAATCACAGCCTGGCTGGTCAGGTACCGACTTTAGGTACCTGTCCAGTGCCTGCTTGAAGACAGTCAGGGGTTTGTTTGTAATCCCCCTGATGTATGCTGGGAGGCAGTTGAACAGTCTTGGGCCCCTGACACTTACTGTGTTGTCTCTCAACGTGCTAGTGGCACCCCTGCTTTTCATTGGGGGGGGATGTTACATCGCCTGCCGAGTCTTTTGATTTCGTAGGGAGTGACTCTCGTGTGCAAGTTTGGTACTAATCCCTCGAGAATTTTCCACATGTATATAATAATGTATCTCTCCCGCCTGCGTTCTAGGGAGTACAGGTTTAGGAACTTCAAGTGTTCCCAGTAATTGAGGTGGTTTATCGCAGTTATGCGTGCTGTGAAGGTTCTCTGCACATTTTCTAGGTCAGCAATTTCACCTGCCTTGAAAGGTGCAGTTAGTGTGCAGCAATATTCCTGCCTAGATAGAACAAACGACCTGAAAAGTGTCAACATGGGCTTGGTATCCCTGGTTTTGAAGGTTCTCATTATCCATCCTGTCATTTTTCTAGCAGATGCAATTGCTACGGCGTTATAGTCCTTGAAGGTGAGATCCTCTGACATGATCACTCCCAGGTCTTTGACATTAGTTTTTCGCTCTGTTGTGTAGTTAGAATTTATTTTGTACTCCGATGAGATTTTAATTTCTTCATGTTTTCCATATCTGAGTAATTGAAATTTCTCATCATTGAACTTCATATTGTTTTCTGCAGCCCATTTAAAGATTTGGTTTATGTCTGCTTGGAGTCTTGCAGTGTCTTCAATGGTGGACACTGTCATACAGATTTGGGTGTCATCTGCAAAGGAAGACACAGCAATGTGGCTTATATCCCTGTCTATGTCCGATATGAGGATGAAGAACAGGATGGGAGCGAGTACTGTGCCTTGTGGAACAGAGCTTTTCACTGTAGCTACCTCAGACTTTACTCTGTTGACTACTACTCTTTGTGGTCTACTTGTTAAGAAATTATAGATCCATCTACCAACTTTTCCTGTTATTCCTTTATCACGCATTTTGTGTGCTATTACACCATGGTCACACTTGTCAGAGGCTTTTGCAAAGTCTGTGTATATAACATCTGCATTCTGTTTGTCTTCTAGAGCATCCAGGACCTTGTCGTAGTGGTCCAGTAGTTGTGACAGACAGGAGTGACCTGCTCTAAACCCATGCTGCCCTGGGTTGTGTAATTGATGGGTATCTAGATGAGTGGCGATCTTGCTTCTTAGAACCCTTTCAAAGATTTTTATGATATGGGACGTTAGCGCTATTGGTCTGTAGTTCTTTGCTATTGCTTTACTGCCCCCTTTGTGGAGTGGGGCTATGTCTGTTGTTTTAAGTAACTGCGGGACGACCCCAGTGTCCATGCTCCCTCTCCATAGGATGTTAAAAGCACTATAAAACAAAACATAAACAAGAAGGCTTATAAAGGGGCAAGACTACACCTCACAATCACATCATACTAATGTGAGTAGTCACGAAAGCGCTTGGAATTCCTCTATTTTTTCAGTGGTTGTCTTGCATATTGTGATATCACCTGTTTACTGTGATCTTTTTGCATTATATATGTATGTATATGTATGTATGTATGTATATATATATGTATATATATATATATATGTATATATATATATGTATATATTATATATGTATATATATATATGCAAGACAACCACTATGAAAAATAGTGGTTGTCTTGCATATTCTGATATCACCTGATTACTGTGATCTTTTTGCATATATATATATATATATATATATATATATATATATATATATATATATATATATATATATATATATATATATATTGGGTCCACCTCTAGTGTCAATTGTGGGACCCATTGCCTCGGAGAAGTGGATAAAAAGACTTCAAGGAAGAATATTTAGATTTCTTTCTGAAGCCATTTGAATATTCCACTTCCCCTACTACCCCATCTTTTTTTTTTTTTTTTTTTTTATACAAACTTTATTTCAAGACAAAATACAAAATACAATGGGGAGTAAAACAACATAGATAACAACTCAGAGCTACATGTCAAATACTTCGTCCAACTCCCCGGCAGTGGGCCGCGTGCCCAGAATACTGCAGGCATTTCCCCTCTGGATCGCAACACTGAGTCTCTGAAACAGGAAGCTGGTCGCCCTGTGGTCCTTGGTTTCTATGATGAGTTTTCCACCCAGCTCCTTGAGAAACTTTAGAGCACACTTGCCCCATGCTCCATGGGTCTCCGACCCTATTGGGATGAAGTTATAGCAAGAGGGAAGGTCTTCATATTTGCGGGTCTTCTGGGTCTCCCTGTGGCTGGCAGCTCCACCCCCTTCGGCTAAGGAGTGTGGCAGGTAGGTGTCTGCCAATGTGGCAGCACAGGTGTAGTCCCAAGCAATCTGCTTACCATCCTTCCAGGGTAGCATGGTGGCTCCATCAGGACGCTTTTGACTTCCATCAGACCTCTGCACTTGGGGTTCCCGTTGAGCTGGGCAACGGGCTGTGGCGAGGCTTCTCTTTATGATGTCATTGACCTCCTCATGTCTAGCATACTTCCCTTCTGATGTGTGACACACTAGACCATGAAGTCCGGATTGGTCAGCCGTCGCCCTGCCGCAAATACACCTATGTTCGGTGAGTATGGGGGCGGCTAGGCGAAGAGCAACACCAATCCGAATGGCCTGTGGGTCGAGTCGAGTCCCCAGAGAGGAATTGTGAACAGCAAGAAGGAATTCTCCTGAGTGTGGTGCCTTCACCGCTAGGAGACGAGCTTTGTCCTTTCCTGAAGCGTTGGTGAGCATTGTGTTGGAAATTTTTTCCATGATCGGTTTATCCCAGTGGGACTGTTTGTGCTCTTTGGGAGGAGCTGGTCTACTGGAGGAGTCTGCCAGGATGTCCCACTGCACTGCTGCTTCAATGAACTTGGGGTCTTGAGCTCCCACCACCCCTCTCAAACGTTCAGGGACAATCCTCTTGACTAATCCACTGGAAGCCAAACACGATGACAGAAATGCAGGTAACGCTACCTGCCTTGCTTTGCGCACCCCTATACCTCCCAGTCGCACTGGGAGGGTTGCCTGCTCCCATTGCTGATCCTCTAGTGACAGATTCAGTGCCTTCTTGAAGGTTGATCTCAGGTGTGCGTCATACTCGTCAAGTGTTGGGTTTTCAAAGAGGGTGCGCACCTCAGGAAGTAAGTGAGTCTTGGCATAGTAAGACACCTTGTGAGGAGATACAGGGCATCATGGGCATCAAGATCACTTATTCTCTCCTCCATTCTTTTCAGGTCATTCACTTTGTCCTTGAGGACAGTGTCGATGGCGTGGTGACCCAGCAGGTGCTCCCAGGAGGGTACTGTTGGATGGAGTGGTAGTAGTGACTTCTGGGAGGATTGTTTGCACTGCATTGATTATTTCCTGATTTGTTGTGATAATTTCACACTTTGAGGATTAAGGATGAGTCCTAAGGCTTCTCCTTGTGTCTTCACCCGTTGTAGGTCCTCTAACTAGGACTCCCTAGTACCTGCCAGAGTGCCATCATCCAGGTACCAGATGTTGAGCTCGCTGCATAGGCTGGAAGTTAGTTCTCTTACTGCCAAACAGAAGAGAAGTGGAGCGAGTGGATCACCCTGCTGAACACCCTCAGACGAGGGAATTTCATGTTCCCCAAACAAAGAGTCGAGGGTTTGCTGTAGCCAGCTGAAATGAAGGGAAAGAGACTGGGGAACCGATCCTGAACGGCTGGCAAGACCACATCTCTCTTTACCATATTAAAGGCATTTCTAAAGTCAAGTTTGACTACGGCCTTGTCTTCTGATAGGTCCCTGATGTAGGCCCTTGCCGCATGAGCTGCGGCTTCACTGCCTTGAGAGACCCCAAAGCCCAGTTGGTGTGGCTGGAGTAAACTGGCAGCTTCTAGGCGAATGTTTCTTACTGCTGCTTTGGCAACTAGGCGGCGAAGGGTGTTACCAACAGCAATGGGTCTGATTCCCCATCCTTCTTCTTCAAAGCGCATAATGAGGCTCCAAAAAGAAAGGTTTAATTTCTTCTGGGATTCGCCCAGCAAGGCAGTTGTTGACAAAAGTTGTTAATTCGGTGAGGAGAATTGATGCAGATGCTCCGAGTACTGGATTTACCATCTCTTTGAGGTGTTGTGGTCGAATTCCAGTGTAACCTCCTGCAGATCCTGCTGGAAATGACACTATCGCCTTATACACTTCTGATACTGGCAAAATTAATTGTTCAGTGATGGGGTCTCCTTCAGGGTTGTTGTTGATAGCTATGGTGTCCCTTGTTGGATGCTTGTCTCTTAGTGCTTGAGCTGTGGTCTCATCTTTGGGAGCTACAGTGTCGTCACTTGTAATTATTCTGATTGCTCCACTGTGTTGCCTTCTTCGATTTTTTTGCTAACCTGTGCGCAAATTTTCTCATTTCAGTGGAATTTTCTTTGGTCTACCTCTGTGATTCCTGTGATGGTGGGGCAGAGGGACACAATTATCTGTTCTTGGGTAGTTGCGCACCGCCTTGATGACTGAAGTGGTTAGCAGTTTGCCTCGTCGTTCAGGAACTGCAAGACAAACATTGCCAAACAGGAGTAGGTTGCGCCATGCTTTAATGGTGCCTCGGGTTTCTAAATTGGTGGAACCTCCATTCACCTGCTTAAGAAGGTCTGTGAATTTCCCTGCTGCATATGGGCGAGCTGCTTTAGGAATGTGGGATAGGGTACTGCTAGCAGTGGATTTGAATGCCAGCAGAAGGTTTTCGCAAGAGAGGAGGTTGCCATTGGGATTGACATCTGCCTGTGGAGGCTGTGGGTTGCTCTCTGCTGGGGGCCTATGTGATCCTGCACACCCATTGTGTGCACGAATAAGGCCGTCTCTGTTGCGTGCTCGAAACTCTCCACACACCTGACATGTGCCTCTTCTTTCATTGTTGGGTGCACCTTTTCCCCTGGCTTTGTGGCTGGCTGGCTGCATCATCTGCCATACCTTAAACTGTGTGGTAAGCCGTAGGGAAAATGGCACATGACACATACCTAATGTGGTTCATGGTGGTGGTGGTTGAGCAGAGGGTCTCCCGTCCTTGAGGTGGGCAGTGGGGGGAGAGGGAGGAATGGGGGATGTGTGATATGGTAGGCCGGCCGGACGCGTCACTATAACAACACTGTATGACCGACACCGCTATATACCACACATGCTATGCATACCGTGCGCATGCTAAACACATGCTATGCAATATACACTATATACACTATACACACTATACACGTGGTGAACAAACACTTCATTATCATAACATGAGCACACGCGCCTGTTTGGGGAAGGGGAAGGGGAAATAGTTTTACCCTCACCCTCTCCCTCCTTCTCCCCATTAGGCCTTCCCTCACCCACCCATGGTGACCGTTATGTTCCCTCACTGACTTCACATGCACAACACTTTTCTTGGTTCTAAAGTGGGAGAGGAGATGTAGAGTCTTGTAGCACTTTCCAACACCAGCTGCAGATATTCACACACCAGCCTGTTGATGATAATCCTGGTAGCAGTTCTTGATTGGACGATATTGTGCCAAAACCACAGAGCAGGATGCCCACAGCCTCTCTCTGGCAGAGGTGCCAGTATATATATATATATATATATATATATCTATATATATATATATATGCAAAAAGATCACAGTAAATAGGTAATATCAAAATATGCAAGTCAAGCACTATGAAAAAATAGAAGAATTCCAAGCGCTTTCGTGACTACTCACATTATCAAGGAACTATAAAAGGAAACATGACAAGAAGGCTTATAAAGGGGCAGAATACACCTCACAGTCACATCACACTAACAAAGACAACACCTCACAGTAGCGTAACATCACACGACTCTGTGAAGAAGAACATAAGAAAGGACCTGAAACTCTTTCCAAGAATTAAGATTAGTCCAATTTATCATTAAATTCTTCCCAAATTTTATTAATTATAAAAGAATCCAATTTATATAAACCAAAAGAAATATTCATATTATTTTCAAAACTGCTTTTAATGAAACATGATTCTATTATATTCCTCTTAACCATGGACTTGCTTGATACAACCTTCTCAGCATTTTGAAAATCAATTGGGTGGTTAAAGTCTCTCACATGAATAAATAGAGCATTAGAATCTTGTCCAGTTCTAATGCTATATTTATGTTGTTTTAATCTTAGTTCAAGACTTTTACCAGTTTGACCATAATAAACTTTATCGCAAATTTTACAGGGAATCTTATAGACACATCCGTCAGCATTTTGGGGGGAATTTTTTTTACTGTGAGGTGTTGTCTTTGTTAGTGTGATGTGACTGTGAGGTGTATTCTGCCCCTTTATAAGCCTTCTTGTCATGTTTCCTTTTATAGTTCCCTTGATAATGTGAGTAGTCACGAAGCGCTTGGAATTCTTCTATTTTTCATAGTGGTTGTCTTGCATATATATATATATATATATATATATATATATATATATATATATATATATATATATATATATATATATATATATATATATATATATATATATATATAGTGGACCCTCGGTTAACGAATACCGGAAATCGTACAATTATGTAAGTATAATTTTGTAAGTTCTTGTGGAAGTGTATTTTTGGGGGTCTGAAATAGACTAACCTACGTGAAATTTTTTCCTTAAGGAGTAAATTCGTTCGGTAATGGCACTTGAGCAGACTTCAGGAGTGAAGTTTTTACGAAACTCAGGGGTCCACTGTATATATATATATATATATATATATATATATATATATATATATATATAATATATATATATATATATATATATATATATATATATATATATACATATATACATATATATATACATATATACATCTGCAGGATAGCAGATGAACAATGGGGCTTTAGGAAAGGTGGGGTGTGTAGACCAAGTGTTTACAGTGAAACATATAGGTGAACAGTATTTGGATAAGGGTAAAGAGGTTTTGGGCATTTATGGATTTGGAAAAGGCGTATGATAGGGTGGATAGGGGCAATGTGGCAGATGTTGCAGGTGTATGGAATAGGAGGTAGGTTACTGAAAGCAGAGAAGAGTTTTTATGAGGATAGTGAGGCTCAAGTTAGAGTGTGTAGGAGGGAAGGGGACTATTTCCCAGTAAAAGTGGGCCTTAGACAAGGATGTGTGATGTCACCATGGTTGTTCAATATATTTATAGATGGGGTTGTAAGGAAGTGAATGCAAGGGTCTTGGCAAGAGGTGTGGGGTTAAAAGATAAAGAATTAAATACAAAGTGGAGTTGTACAGTTGCTTTTGCTGATGACACTGTGCTTTTGGGAGATTCTGAAGAGAAGTTGTAGAGGTTGGTGGATGAATTTGGTAGGGTGTGTAAAAGAAGAAAATTGAAAGTGAATATAGGAAAGAGTAAGGTGATGAGGATAACAAAAAGATTAAGTGACGAAAGATTGGATATCAGATTGGAGGAGAGAGTATGGAGGAGGTGAATGTATTCATATATTTGGGAGGGACATGTCAGCAGATGGGTCTATGAAGGATGAGGTGAATCATAGAATTGATGAGGGAAAAGGGTGAGTGGAGCACTTCGGAGTCTGTGGAGACAAAGAACTTTGTCCATGGAAGTAAAGAAGGGAATGTATGAGAGTATAGTTATACCAACACTCTTATATGGGTGTGAAGCATGGGTGATGAATGTTGCAACGAGGAGAAGGCTGGAGGTAGTGGAGATGTCATGTCTGAGGTCAATGTGTGGTGTGAATATAATGCAGAGAATTCGGAGTTTGGAAATTAGGAGGAGGTGCGGGATTACCAAAACTATTATCCAGAGAGCTGAGGAGGGGTTGTTGAAGTGGTTCGGACATGTAGAGAGAATGGAACAAGACAGAATAACTTCGAGAGTGTATAAATCTGTAGTGGAGGGAAGGCGGGGTAGGGGTCGGCCTAGGAAAGGTTGGAGGGAAGGGGTAAAGAAAGTTTTGTGTGCGAGGGGCCTGGACTTCCAGCAAGCATGTGTGAGCGTATTTGATAGGAGTGAATGGAGACAAATGGTTTTTAATACTTGACGTGCTGTTGGAGTGTGAGCAAAGTAACATTTATGAAGGGATTCAGGGAAACCGGCAGGCCGGACTTGAGTCCTGGAGATGGGAAGTGCAGTGTCTGCACTCTGAAGGAGGGGTGTTAATGTTGCAGTTTTATAACTGTGGTGTAAAGCACCCTCTGGCAAGACAGTGATGGAGTGAATGATGATGAAAGTTTTTCTTTTCGGCCACCTGCCTTGGTGGGAATCGGCCGATGTGTAATAAAAAATAAAAAATATATATATACATATATATATATATATATATATATATATATATATATATATATATATATATATATATATATATATATATATATATATATATATATGTAAGACAACCACTATAAAAATAGAGAATTAGCTTTGACTACTCACATTATCAAGGAACAGTTCTTTGATAATGTGAGTAGTCACGAAAGCGCTTGAATTCCTCTATTTTTTCATAGTGGTTGTCTTGCATAATTTGATATCACCTGTTTACTGTGATCTTTTTGCATATACAGTGAACCCTCAGTTAAAGGCAATAATCCGTTCCAGAAGCATGGCCTTTAACCGAAATAATATTCCCAATAAGAATTAATGTAAATACAATTAATCCGTTCCAGACAAAAATATTAAAAAAAAAAAAAAATTAACAATTAAATCAGTATTACATACCTTTATTGAAGACTAATGCTGGCTTCTGGAAGATTGGGAGGAGGAAAGAGGGAGGAGTTAGTGTTTGGAAGGGTAATCCCCCTCCATAAGGACTTCAGGTAGCAAAGCTCTCTCTGTGGTCTTTTAATGCCACTAGGATCAGCTTGAGAGCATCCACCAACTACACTCCCTGCATGCCTTACACTCCCTGCATGCCTGCTACACCCCCTGCATGCCTGCTACACCCTGCATGCCTGCTACACTCCCTGCATGCCTGCTACACTCCCTGCATGCCTGCTACCTCCCTGCATGCCTGCAAACTCCCTGCATGCCTGCTACACTCCCTGCATGCCTGCTACACCCCTGCATGCCTGCTACACTCCCTGCATGCCTGCTACACTCCCTGCATGCCTGCACTCCCTGCATGCCTGCTACACTCCCTGCATGCCTGCTACACTCCCTGCATGCCTGCTACACTCCCTGCATGCCTGCTACACTCCCTGCATGCCTGCTACACTCCCTGCATGCCTGATATACTCCCTGCATGCCTGATATACTCCCTGCATGCCTGATATACTCCCTGCATGCCTGCTACTTTCCTTGCCTCTATTCCTGTCTGCCTTGAATTCTATCATGTTTCTCATTTTCTTTACCAAAGGAACTTTACTAAGAACTTTCCTTGGGGCCATGGTGACTTATTTCGCAGTTGCACTTGATAAATAACCACCAAAAACAATAGATTAAAGCAAAATGTTTGGATGAATGAGCAGAAGTTTCCTCACACACCGAGAAACAGGCAAACTGAAGCACAAGCGGCCCCAGCTGGCGGACGGACGCATCCCATACGTCCTCTAACCGAAAAATGGCCGGGAGCAGAAAAACCCGCCTTTAACCGGAACGGCCTTTAACTGAGGGGCCACTGTATATAAGTATATATATATATATATATATATATATATATATATATATATATATATATATATATATATATATATATATATATATATATATATATATACTGTGTATATATATAGTATATATATAATCAGAACAATATATAAACTATACTATAGTATTTTTGTATTGTGATTCATGACTGGATTCATAACTCAGTGCCATTCTAACTAGATATAAGGTGAATAGTTCATTATCACTGTAACTTGTTGAGGTACAGTCTCTGGACCCCATTATGTGCCTCTGTAGTGTTGAAATACAGTCCCTGGACGCCATTATGTGCCTCTGTAGTGTTGAAGTACAGTCCCTGGGCGCCATTATGTGCCTCTGTAGTGTTGAAGTACAGTCCTTGGACCCCATTATGTGCCTCTGTAGTATTGAAGTACAGTCCCTGGACCCCATTATGTGCCTCTGTAATGTTGAGGTACAGTCCCTGGACCCCATTATGTGCCTCTGTAATGTTGAAGTACAGTCCCTAGATCAGTTATGTGCCTCTAATCTTCAAGCTATCACCCACACCATGGGTATGGTTTACTATCACCCACACCATGGGTATGGTTTACTATCACCCACACCATGGGTATGGTTTACTACCACCCACACCATGGGTATGGTTTACTACCACCCACACCATGGGTATGGTTTACTACCACCCACACCATGGGTATGGTTTACTACCACCCACACCATGGGTATGGTTTACTACCACCCACACCATGGGTATGGTTTACTACACCCACACCATGGGTATGGTTTACTACCACCCACACCATGGGTATGGTTTACTACCACCCACACCATGGGTATGGTTTACTACCACCCACACCATGGGTATGGTTTACTACCACCCACACCATGGGTATGGTTTACTACCACCCACACCATGGGTATGGTTTACTACCACCCACACCATGGGTATGGTTTACTACCACCCACACCATGGGTATGGTTTACTACCACCCACACCATGGGTATGGTTTACTACCACCCACACCATGGGTATGGTTTACTACCACCCACACCATGGGTATGGTTTACTACCACCCACACCATGGGTATGGTTTACTACCACCCACACCATGGGTATGGTTTACTACCACCCACACCATGGGTATGGTTTACTACCACCCACACCATGGGTATGGTTTACACCACCCACACCATGGGTATGGTTTACTACCACCCACACCATGGGTATGGTTTACTACCACCCACACCATGGGTATGGTTTACTACCACCACACCATGGGTATGGTTTACTACCACCCACACCATGGGTATGGTTTACTACCACCCACACCATGGGTATGGTTTATTTCCACCACACCATGAGTATACGCCACACAATCGCTATATTAACCAAACTAACAATAATTTAACATATTTTCACCCCCCAATAAGGACACAGTCCATTATATTGAAAGTCCGTTTTATTGAAAGTCCGTTATATTGAAGGTCTGTTATATTGAAAGTACTTTATATTGAAGGTCTGTTATATTGACTTGAAAGTTGCACCTGTGTCCCAGGGGCTGAGAATATATGATAGGCTTATTTTGTATACCACAACTCAAAATAATAAAAATTCTTATGAATTTATATATTTTTTTCAGACCTTTTAATTTCTATTTCTATGGAAAGATAATTCAAAATACAGTATGTCTGTATTCGGGAATTTTTTATAGACCTGTTCTAGCTATGATTATTGGATATTAAGACTGTGTTTTGTAATGGGGTTTAAAGTCTATCTACTACACGAGGGTTGTGGAAACTTTTTAGTCACTAAAAGTTCCACAGGGTAAGTGAGCCGTTAGGAGCCTTAAACATACCGTGGATCGGCCCTCGGAGTTTATGAACCCACACACCCAACAAAACATACATGTTCAAAGTTAACGAAGGTAATGATTGTGTACATTTTAATTGATAGATTTATTCACCTAGGAACACCTAGGCAAGTTTGTACAGTTAGAAACTAATAGTAGGATTATTGAGGCAACGTTAGATATCAATACTGTAGCTCTAGCACACTAATAGAGGTAGTTGTAGGCCTGAATAGGCAAGCATTAGGTTATGTTAGCTAGAGACAACTGGCAGCCCACACTTGAATCTAGACAGCATGGGACTCAGATACTTGGCCCACGTTCTTACCAGACAAGACATCACCCGGAGAAGACGTGCTGTAACTGAGCAGCATTCCCCACGTGACCCAACATCTGTCCTGGGGCCCTGGAGGAGATCCTGAAGTACAGTGGAAATCTCCCTCCATCCAGACCCATTACAGTAAGACTAGGCTTTCTTTCTCTCAGTATCTGGCCAGTTTTCTGGGGGAAACGTTAGTGAGTTATCTGTGGGTCTTAAGCAGACGGACGCCTTTGTGTTGGTATGTACCAGCGTCGTCTCTAAGTTCAAGTCTGGAAGCTAGTGTTAATTACTGCATATATTGCTCAAGGGATATCCTAGGAACCAGGTAACTCTGAGGTGCAGGCAGGACACTAATTACCCCATCTTTGCAGACAAAGTTTCTCCACTGCACATGGTGTTAGGATGGGGTAATAGATAGGAAGACAAGGACACATAGCCACTTTTTCAAGTAAGTAAACCCCTTCCAGTATTGTGTAGGCAGTGTGGGATTCCCCTTACTGCAATTAGCTAGAAATTTGTACCATAGCCACTTGTAAGTCTGAGAGAAGTGTCTCAGAGTGTCGGTGTCAACAGTGCTTGCCCAGAGATCAGCTTACAAGGAGGCAGTCCCAAAACAATTTTCTATATGGTCCTTCGATAACTGAGATGTGGGATAGCTAGTTTAGCAGACACATTAGTCTTAATTAGCTAGGCCACAGTTAATGTACCAGTCATTTTCGAAGCTAGGTTAAGTTATCACACCTAGGCCCAAAGACTTACTCAGGCTAGGTTAAGCTAACTAATCAGAAGTTTATTATTTCAGTAATCTACAGGCAGCCAAGTGGGTTAGTTAGCTTGTGAGTTATTTATTTACGGTGATTACAAGTAAGCCAGGTAGGGAACTTGTATATTTAATTACTTACAGTGAATTCCAAGGCAGCCACAGTTAGGGTAGGCCTCTGCAATATTTATAACAGTTATAACAGCTAGGTCAGATTTAACCTAGCTATTATTTACCTTGCAAGCTAGATTCAGGCTAGTTGCACACTAATTTCAACAGTTATAAAGTTAGGCTAGGAGTTACCTTCCTCAACTAACTACAATAATTAAACAATCTAGGCTCAGTTAAGCCAAAGCTAATTACACAATATTATTTATTTACTGTTTATAATTTGATTTACTGAATTTATTTTGTGATTATCCAAGTGAATTATTTGCAAAAGACTACATATTTTTACGTTTAGCGCTTCTATTTGATTATAATAATAATACATATTTTACATATTTTTACTGTGTGAATTTATTGTATTTGACTCATTTAATTTGTGATTTGCTAGCTCAGTCCTGTAATTATTTACTGAGGGGTACAGGGAGTTGCTAGGTTAAGCTTTCATAACAACAAGATACATTTTAGTTGGGTTTGAGGGCTTCCAGTGTACATTCTTTCTGAGTTAAGTCAATATATATAAGTAAAGTCATCAAGCTTGTTGAGGAGCTTTGGGTCTCACTTATTCTCACCTAATACCATATCGTACTGTGGGGTGGGCTAATTAAAGTACAAATTAGTGACACGCTCTTAACTAAACTACAACAATGACGAGGGAGAATCAGAGAGTACCTGCCCCATCTCTAAGTCAGCTAAAGCAGTCTATGAGTGCACACAGGAGACGCGTAGTCAAGGCGTGTAAGGAGAGTCAAGATAACAGACAAGATGCAGATGTAGATCATGAAGATCTGGAGAAGTGTTTAAAGCTTTTAGAGGAAAAGCTAGCAGACTTTGAGACAACCTACAAAGAGTATGAGGCAGGAGCCCTTGCAGCAGAGGAGTCAGAGGATATTGTACAGGAAATTCAGGAGGACTACGACGAGCATGAGGCTCAATGTAAAGCGGAGATGAAACTCTGCAAACAGTTAATGAAAACATTGAAGGCTGATGCAGCAAGGGCAACAAATAATAGTACAAGGCACGCAGGCCACCACAGTCCCCCTAGAGTGTTACCCAGATTGCCTACATTGAATTTACCAATGTTTGATGGAACCTTGACAGAGTACATTGCTCTCTGGGATCAGTTTAAATCACAGATAGATGACAGGGATGATTTGTCAGATGCCACCAAATTACAGTATTTACGTTCACAGCTAAAGGGTAAAGCCCTGGACTTGATCCAGCTTTACCAAACCACGGACATTAATTATCAACATGCCAAGGATCAACTAAAGAATGCATATGGCAACACAGAGGAGATAATGATAGCTATATTTTATCGATTGTCCGATCTTGAGGTTTGCCGTCATGACCATCAGAGCTTAGAGAAATTCCAAATCGAAGTTATGAGTTTGACAAATAGTCTCAAAGATCTATATGATTGGGGTAACGCGGAATGGATGGTCAGTCAGATGATCCAAAGGAAACTAGCTAGCACTACAATACACGAGTTACATTTGAAGTATAGGACTAACCGGTTCACAGTGCAACAGATCGTTGAGGGGTTGGGCGATATCGTGATTCACCTAAATATAGGTCAGGGGGAGAAACCACCTGCCAGGGTGAAATCGTTTGGCCACTCCGGACCCTTGAGAGATAGAACTAAAGCACCCCTCCATTAGGGTCGGCACGTATTATGTCCGAGACAAGTCCTCCACCAAAGGGGGAAAGGGGGAAACCACTAAGACGACCAGCGCAAGACCGTGTGTGTTCTGCGAAGGAGAATATAATAGTTAAGGGAGGTCGAGCTTCACCACCTATGACCAAAGACGTCAGCGACTAGGGGAGTTGAAACTCTGTTTCACGTGTTGTGGAGAACACTTTGCCCGGGACTGTAACACCCAGCTCGGTGAGTGTCGAGGTTGTTGGAAGGGTAAACACCACAGTGCGTTGTGCCCTAAGGATAACAGACCAGCCCAGGCTAAAGGGATCAAACCCCAAGAGAGGGCGGAGAGCCGAGACGAGTCCGAGGTAGTGGTGAGTGTGGTGAGAACGACACAGGGGTCTAGTTCAGGTGAATGGTTTCAAGGTTCGGTGGCCCTGCCCACGGTGATGGCGGTGGTCGAAATGGGAAAGATCTGAAACGACCCGTCTGTTTTTTGACACTGGGCTCAACGATCCTTCATAACGGAGACTCTAGAGGCTAAGTTGAAGTTGAAGTCCGAGGGTAAGGCTGACATGAAAGTGGAAGGGTTCGGTGGACAGTTCCGACAGATCTTATCCTGTTGTGATGTAGCAGTAGATTAGGCGGGCATCCCAGGAATATCTCAGCCTTGATAGTGAAGAGGCTGCCCGATATCATTACCACCAAGGGCCTAGCCGCAGCAGTCAAACGTTTGAGGGAGTTGGGTGTGAAGTTAGCGGAACCGGAAATTACCACGGACAACGTCAGCGACATAGGAATTTTGGTAGGAGGGGATTACGTAGACGAATTCGTGTCCACAAGAAAGGTCATCAAAGAAGGTATCTGCCTGTACAGGACTCCTGCAGGGTATATAGTAGGAGGCAGGGTACCGGCCCATTTCCCTGCAACACCTGGGAAGGGGGGCTCTGGCCCCACAGCAACCGAGGCCGTGCTAGTGATGCAGATCGGATAGGACTACATGAGGGTCTATCGGAAACCCAAGGCAGCATAGTTGACAGTGAACCAGTCCATAAACTGTGGGACCTGGATGTAGTAGGGATTAAGGGTGATCGACCCCCCCCCCCCGAATACTAAGAAACTTATCAAGATTATTTGAGCCATGTCCAGTTCAAGGACGGCCAGTACTGGGTGAGACTACCTTGGAAACTGGTGCACCCTACGTTACCCACTATAAGAAGGCACGGGGTCAGTTGAACTCCCTGGTGAACAGGCTGACCAAGAAGGGTCTGGTAGGGAAGTACGATGACATTATTAAAGAACAGTTGTCCCTTGGGTTCATAGAGAAGGTACCACATGCCAGTCCAGGAGAAAATACCCACTATCTCCCACACATGGCAGTTACCAAGGAGTCAGTAACCACTCCCATCAGAGTAGTCTTCAATTGCAGCTCACAGGCGAGTCCCGAGAGCCCTCATTGAACGACTGTCTGTTCACCAGGCCATCTCTGACTCAGAAATTAGCTGATGTGTTGTTAAAGTTTAGGACAGAACAATATGCTTATGCAGCAGATATTAGTAAAGCCTTCCTACGAATTGGGTTGCAACCACAAGACAGGGACTACACTAGGTTCTTGTGGGTGGCGAACAGCGAGGTACCTGAGCAGGGGTATGAAACTTACAGATTTAAGGCAGTGTTGTTTGGTGCCACGAGCTCACCGTTCTTACTGCAGGCTATGATAGATTATCACCTGGCAAATTGTAACAGCCCCCTCAAAGAACTATTGAAGACTTTATTTTATGTGGACAATATGCAAGGCACCACTTCTGATGAGGGGGAGTTGATGGACATCTACCAGGAGTCCAACGGGGAGATGCTCTCGGCTAACATGCCGCTGAGGGAATGGGTAACAAACAATCCTGCATTGCGAGACAGAGTAGAACATGATTACATGGGTTATAAGGTGCCTGAGGTAACCTCAGTATTGGGGGTGGAATGGCAAATTGGGGAAGACAGACTTAGGGTGAAAAGGAAACCTGACGGGGACGGGAAGCTGACCACAAGGTCCCTGTTAAGTAAAGTCCAGACTGCCTTTGACCCACTGGGTCTGTTGACACCCATTACTATCCGTGGGAGAATGCTAGTCCAGCAGACCTGGGAGCTGAACCTGGGTTGGGACAACACACTGCCAGAAACCATTTGTCAGGAGTGGGATCTAGTCAGCAAAGATTTAGCAGAGCTACACGATTTTGCGTTTCCTAGGTCCCTCGGGTGTACCACTGGACAAGATTATGACCTGCATGTCTTCTGTGATGCCTCTTCCCGGGCATATGGTGCCGTAGCATACTTGGTGGCTGGGAGCCAGGTTAATCTGGCCACCAGCTGGGCAAGGGTAACACCCCTAAAGGAGTGTTCAATACCAAAGCTAGAGCTCACAGTGATGTTGCTGGGAGCAAGACTGGAGAAATATGTGAAAGAAGTGTTAAGTAACCTGAAGGTGATCCACACTTATATATGGACAGACTCGAGGTAGCCTTACAGTGGGTACAGAACGACAGATCCAAACTCCCCTATGTCAGGAATTGGGTGAAGGAGATATGGGAGCTACAGACAGCATCCACTATTTTACATGTACCTACTGATCAAAATCCGGCTGATCTGATCAGTAGAGGGGTGACACACAAAAAACTGAGTAAAAGCGAGATTTGGTTTAAAGGCCCAGACTGGTTACCAGGGAAAGAGCGCTGGCCAGAGCAGAAATTCGGTGAGATAACCAGCAGCATAGTACATTTCGTGGGGGAGTCAGGCACTGACCTACTAGACCCCAAACGTTACTCCTCGTGGAGGAAGCTAATGGGAGTCACCGAAATGGTGCTTCGATTTGTGAGAAAGCTGACTGACAAGGTAAATAGAGGCTGACAGTTGTCACTTGTAGGTCCCAGAGAGTACTGGATACAGCAGTACCAGAAAGAGAGGTTTCCAGGAGTTCTGGAGGTACTAGCTGCCGGGCAGTCAGACACGGCATCAGGTCTAGCACCCGACTGCAACTCAGGGAGTGGTAAACTGGTCCACTCATTGGGATTGTTCTTGGATCATGCTGGTCTGATAAGATGCAGGGAAAGACTACACAACGCTGAGCTCAGTTATGGGAGCAAACATCCCGTGTTACTGGGAAACGATGGGTGGTTGTCAGAGTTGGTGATACTTGATGCTCATCAGAGAACCATGCATGGAGGGTTTGGAGATACACTCACCTGCCTTCGTCAGAATTACTGGGTGCTGAAGGGCTGAGCCGCAGTCAAAAGGGTGATAAGGAAGTGCACAGTCTGTCGGCGGTATGATGGGAGGACTCTATCCTACCCGGGACCACCCCCACTGCCTCAGGAACGGGTGCAGAGTTACAGACCCTTTGAGACTGTGGGAATAGATTACACAGGGGCTATCATACTGACAAACCCGGGAGGGGAGAGTGTAGACCCACAGAAGGTATATATCTGTCTGTTTACTTGTGCAACTACCCAAGCCGTACATTTGGAGCTGGCGGAAGATATGTCTACTGGCGGAAGATATGTCTACCAAGACTTTCGTGAAGTTGTTCAGGAGATTTACAGCTCGGTTCTCTTGTCCATGATTGATTATATCAGACAATGGCACAAGCTTCAAAGCAGCCAGCAAAGTCTTTAAGAATCTTTTGGACAACGGAGAGGTACGAGAATACCTGAAGAAGATAGAGTGTGGGGAAGTTCATAGTTCCCAGAGCACCCTGGCAAGGGGGTTCTACGAACGTATGGTGGGTACGGTTAAAAGATGTCTCCAAGGTCTTACACAGCAAGAGGGTGACCACTGATGAGTTGCTAACGATTTTGGCCGAGATAGAAGCAAGAGTCAATAATAGACCCTTAACCTATGTACAAAATGGTATTGATGAGCAGGAAGATCTCATCCCCAATCACATGTTATTTGGGAGGAGAATCGAGCCCTTCCCTGCAATCTTGAGCCAGTCTTCTAGGGAGCAGGACTATTGTGGGCCCGAAGGACCCCCCATCAATGAGGAACTACACAAGAGTCACAATAAGTTAGTGAAGGTTCTAGACAAATGGAACCAGGTGTGGCGTAATGATTATTTGACAGCTCTGCGCGAACATTTTTACAAGGCAGACCCTAAGGGGAACAAGGTGACGGTGAGCCAAGGGGACCTGGTGCTAGTTGAAGCTGATGCACCTAGGGCATACTGGCCTCTTGGCTTGGTGGTATCAACCCACCCAGATAAGGCTGGACAGCTGAGGATGGTGAGGGTGAGAGTAAATGGTGCTGAGACCATAAGACCCATCAACAAGCTGTTGCCTCTTGAGGTCCACATGGTGAGGCCTGGACAGGAGAAGTTAGACAAAAGTCTACCCAACCAGAGTGTCCAGACAACCCGTCGAACGGCGCTCGAGTCCAGAGCTCACTGGGAGGGCTTGTGGGAGGCGGATTTGATATAGACTAACTGTTACCTTCGCTTAGATTTTGGATTTTGCCACCGAAGTGGCTAGTTTATTGTGCACCCCATATCCATCCTGTGGACGGTAGCGCAAGAGCATATGGATACACAAAAGGCCTAGGCACTAGGCCCCAAAGGGGTTAACAATTGTACATTTGGGTTTATATCTATATTTCAATTATCTATTACAAGAGGTATCTTATTTCATGAATAAGATATCTTGACATGTCACATAGGTTTTATATTGTCTATCTCTATATTCCTCAATAAGTGCACAATTAAGCACATAGTATTCAAGACAGTGACCATATGTCTGATCACATAATTTGCATTTAGTTTGATCATCATCTGTGTCTCCCAAACTGTCAGAAGTACCTGTAGCCAAGCCTAAGCCTGGCCACTACAACATCAGTCAGTCTGTTCACATTGCAAGTTAACAGACTTACCTTTGCTGGCGGGAGGATGTGGAAACTTTTTAGTCACTAAAAGTTCCACAGGGTAAGTGAGCCGTTAGGAGCCTTAAACATACCGTGGATCGGCCCTCGGAGTTTATGAACCCACACACCCAACAAAACATACATGTTCAAAGTTAACGAAGGTAAGGATTGTGTACATTTTAATTGATAGATTTATTCACCTAGGAACACCTAGGCAAGTTTGTACAGTTAGAAACTAATAGTGGGATTATTGAGGCAACTTTAGATATCAATACTGTACTCTAGACCCTAATATAGGTAGTTATAGGCCTGAATAGGCAAGCATTAGGTTATGTTAGCTAGAGACAACTGGCAGCCCACACTTGAATCTAGACAGCGTGGGACTCAGATATTTGGGCCCACGTTCTTACCAGACAAGACATCACCCTGAGAAGACAGAAGACGTGTGTAACCGAGCAGCATTCCCCACGTGACCCAACATCTGTCCTGGGGCCCTGAGGAGATCCCGGTACAGTGGAAATCTCCCTCCATCCAGACCCATTATAGTAAGACTAGGCTTTCTTTCTCTCAGTATCTGGCCAGTTTTCTGGGGGAAACATTAGTGAGTTATCTGTGGGTCTTAAGCAGACGGACGCCTTTGTGCTGGTATGTACCAGCGTTGTTCTAAGTTCAAGTCTGGAAGCTAGTGTTACACTGCATATATTGCTCAAGGGATATCCTAGGAACCAGGGAACTCTGAGGTGCAGGCAGGACACTAATTACCCCATCTTTTGCAGACAAAGTTTCTCCACTGCACATGGTGTTAGGAGGGGGTAATAGATAAGGAAGACAAGGACACATAGCCACTTTTTCAAGTAAGTAAATCCCCTTCCAGTATTGTGTAGGCAGTGTGGGATTCCCTACTGCAATTAGCTAGAAATTTGTACCATAGCCACTTGTAAGTCTGAGAGAAGTGTCTCAGACCGTTGGTGTCAACAGTGCTTGCCCAGAGTGCAGCTTACAAGGAGGCAGTCCCAAAACAAGTTTCTATAAGGGTCATTAAGACTGGTTGGTTGGTTAATGGGGTTTAAAGTCTATCTACTACACGAGGGTCATTAAGACTGGTTGGTTGGTTAATGGGGTTTAAAGTCCATCTACTACATGAGGGTCATTAAGACTGGTTGGTTGGTTAATGGGGTTTAAAGTCTACTACACGAGGGTCATTAAGGTTTGTTAAAGGGGTTTAAAATCTATCTACTACACGAGGGTCATTAAGGTTGGTTAATGGGGTTTAAAGTCTATCTACTACACGAGGTCATTAAGGTTGGTTAATGGGGTTTCAAGCCATCTACTACACATTATACTCTATCAATATAACTGCTTAATTACAGGTGTAAATTATAGGTGTAGGTATTAATATTAATTAGCATAAATATATGGGATTTAAGGCTAATTATAGAGCATAAATTTGATCCAAGGAAGAAGAGTTCACCTCCAGTTCCTCACATCAAGATCCCATCATCAATGCCAATATACTCACCATATGAGGTGTAGGGGTCGAATCACAGCTCCTGGCCCCTACTCACAAATATGAGGCTACAGATGTCAAGTCACAGCCCTGACCCCTGTACTCACCATATGAGGCTACAGGGGTTGTGTCACAGCTCCTGACCCCTGTACTACCTATATGAGACTACAGGGGCTGAGTCACAGCTCCGACCCCTGTACTCACCAATATGAGACTACAGGGGTTGAGTCACAGCTCCTGACCCCTGTACTCACCTATATGAGGCACAGGGTTGATGCACAGCTCCTGACCCCTTTACTCACCAATATGAAGCTACAGGGTTAATCCACAGCTCCTGACCCCTGTACTCACCAATATGAGGCTACAGGGGTTGTGTCACAGCTCCTGACCCCTGTACTCACCTATATGAGGGTATGGGGGTCAAGTCACAGCTCCTGGCCCTGCCCCCTCCCTTATAATCATACCTCTCATGGATAAAGAAAATCCTTAATTTTCTTTAAAGATACAAAGATTTTTATTTTTTTAAATAAAAACAAATTAGAAACATGTCTTGTCTCCAGACCCTTCTGCCTACAAGTCATACATCATGTATACCATGATACAATGTATACCATGTATACAATGTATACAATGTGTACCATGTATACAATGTATACCATGTATACAATGTATACCATGTATACAATGTATACCATGTATACCATGTATACAATGTATACCATGTATACATGTATACCATGTATACAATGTATACCATGTATACAATGTATACCATGTATACAATGTATACCATGTATACAATGTATACCATGTATACAATGTATACCATGTATACAATGTATACCATGTATACAATATATACCATGTATAAAATTATACCATGTATAAAATGTATACCATGTATACAATGTATACCATGTATACAATGTATACCATGTATACAATGTATACCATGTATACAATGTATACCATGTATACAATGTATACCATGTATACAATGTATACCATGTATAAATGTATACCATGTATACAATGTATACCATGTATACAATGTATACCATGTATACCATGTATACAATGTATACCATGTATACCATGTATACAATGTATACCATATATACAATGTATACCATGTATACAATGTATACCATGTATACCATGTATCAATGTATACCATGTATACAATGTATACCATGTATACAATGTATACCATGTATACAATGTATACCATGTATACAATGTATACCATGTATACAATGTATACAATGTATACAATGTATACCATGTATACAATGTATAACATGTATACAATGTATACCATGCATACCATGTATACAATGTATACCATGTATACAATGAATACCATGTATACAATGATACCATGTATACAATGGTTCCAAAATTTATTTTTGATGTATTTTTACTTGTATAAAGACAAAATTAATAATGCAATAATCACATAAGCAATAATAATAATAAAATAATTGGCAATAATAATGGTAATACAATTATTATTATTATTATTATATATTATTATTATCTACATAATATAAGTATTAGCTGAGGGTTAATTGAAAGATGATTTTGATTTAAGTACAATGAAGAAATTTGTTACTGAGTATAATGATAATGATGACGATGATGATGACAATGGTGATGATAATGACGATGATGACGACACGATGGTGATGATAATGACATATGTGTTGGTGGACAGTGATGGCATGATGCAAGTCTTGGCCAACACTCACTGGTTTCAGGAGTAGGTTCACCTGTGTCACTGGTTTCAGAAGTAGGTTCACCTGTGTCGCTGGTTTCAGGAGTAGGTTCACATGTGTCACTGGTTTCAGGAGTAGGTTCACCTGTGTCACTGGTTTAAGAAGTAGGTTCACTTGTGTCGCTGGTTTCAGGAGTAGGTTCACCTGTGTCACTGGTTTAAGAAGTAGGTTCACTTGTGTCGCTGGTTTCAGGAGTAGGTTCACCTGTGTCACTGGTTTCAGAAGTAAGTTCACCTGTGTCACTGGTTTCAGGAGTAGGTTCACATGTGTCGCTGGTTTCAGGAGTATATTCACCTGTGTCGCTGGTTTCAGGAGTAGGTCTCACCTGTGTCACTGGTTTCAGGAGTAGGTTCACCTGTGTTGCTGGTTTCAGGAGTAGGTTCACCTGTGTGCTGGTTTCAGGAGTAGGTTCACCTGTGTCTCTGGTTTCAGGAGTAGGTTCACCTGTGTCACTGGTTTCAGCTGGCCGCACACAGTCCAACGTACGAACCACAGCCTGGCTGGTCAGGTACCGAATTTA
>WNWK01024051.1:0-30258 GCA_009830355.1 Cherax destructor | reverse complement strand
TTTTAAAAAAGAGATTGGACAATTACAGTGGCCCCCCGCCATTCAACACTCCAAAACTCACCCTCATTCCCAGAATGCTGTTTAAGTGCTGTTACCAAATGAATTTATTCCCATAAGGAATGAATGCATTTAAAAAAATACACTTACATAAAAGGGTGAGTTTTGGAGTGTTCGAATGGCGGGGGTCCAATATGGTAGACCTTCTGCAGTAAAGGATCACATTATATACTGCTTGTGTTTTTTTTTTTCCATTGTGTCGGTATTTTATACCATTTACTTCCATGCTGTATCTGAATAATTGCATCATTCATGCTTATTTTTCAACTGGCAGGGGTTCAGTATGTTATGGGATAGGAGGTAGGAGTATAGATTTGTTTATGTATGTTATGGGATAGGAGGTAGGAATAGATTTGTTTATTTTTTCGAAGATTTTAGAGAGCAAAGGCAAGTTAGATACGTATTGGTCTGTAGTTATTTAGTTCTGTAGGATCACCTTTGAGGATCGGGGTGACCCTTGCCTGGAGAGAGTTCCGGGGGTCAGCGCTCCCGCGGCCCGGTCTGTGACCAGGCCTCATGGTGGATCAGGGCCTGAAAAACCAGGCTGTTACTGCTGGCCGCACGCAGTCCAACGTTCAAACCAGAGCCTGGCTGGTCAGGTACCGACTTTAGGTGCCTGTCCAGTGCCTGCTTGAAGACAGCCAGGGGTGTATTGGTAATCCCCCTTATGTATGCTGGGAAGCAGTTGAACAGTCTTGGGCCCCTGACACTTATTGTGTTGTCTCTCAATGTGCTAGTGGCACACCTGCTTTTCATTGGGGGGATGTTGCATCGTCTGCTGAATCTTTTGCTTTCGTACAGAGTGACTCGTGTGCAAGTTTGGTACTAATCCCTCTAGGATTTTCAAAGTGTATATAATAATGTATCTCTCCCGCCTGCATTCTAGGGAGTACAGGTTTAGGAACTTCAAGCGTTCCCAGTAATTGAGGTGGTTTATCACAGTTATGTGTGCCGTGAAGGTTCTCTGCACATTTTCTAGGTCAGCAATTTCACCTGCCTTGAAAGGTGCAGTTAGTGTGCAGAAATATTCCAGCCTAGATAGAACAAGCAACCTGAAAAGTGTCATCATGGGCTTGGCATCCCTGGTTTTGAAGGTTCTCATTATCCATCCTGTCCATGCTGTCTTGAGTATGGATGGGAATGTTGAAGACTCAACAGATTTATTAAATAGTGTTGCAATAATGAGGGACAGCACATGAGCTGCTTTTTATACATGATTAGTGGGAAGTTTAGGTCTCCTGCCTTGTTTTTTAATTATTTAATTATTAGTGAAACTTCAGTAGGATTTGTTGGTGCTATATATAGAGTATGTGGGTAATTACCAATGAGGTAGACTTGTGACTGAGTATTTCTTTTTGGGATTTTGCTTGCTAGTTTTGATCCTACAGTGGTACCTCAAGTTATGAGCTTAATTTGTTTCAGAAGGCTGTTTGAGTGCCGATACTGAACGAATTTGTTCCCATAGGGAATAATGTAAATTAGATTAATCCGTTTCAGACCCCCAAAAGTACACTTACAAAAGCACATACAGAAATACACTTACATAATTGTTCGAGTTGGGAACTGCTTGTATGTCGAGGTACCGCTGTATAGTAGAAAAGAAGACATTAAGTTTGTAAGCAGTGTCTATAGGTTGTATGTGTGGTTCGTCTGGTTTCACTAAGTTAATGTCTGTTTCTAGACAGTTTTCTAGAGCCCAAAATTTCAGAGAGAGTTTTCCAGGTCTTTTTAATATCACCTTTTATTTCATTAAATCTGTTTACATAATACATTTGTTTGGACTTCCATATTAGATTAGTAAGTATTGAGGTGTATCGTTTAGTTAGTTCTTTTGTTATTAGGCCCTGTCTGAATTGTTTTTCATATAGATGTTTTTTATCGATGGATTTAACTATACAGTGGACTCCTGAGTTTCGTAAACCCTGGAAATCGTACAATTATGTAAGTATAATATTGTAAGTGCTTTTGTAAGTGTATTTTTGGGGGTCTGAAATAGACTAACCTATGTGACATTATTTCTTAAGGACATAAATTTGTTCGGTAATGGCACTTCAGCAGGCTTCTGGAATGAAGTTTTTACGAAACTCGGGGGTCCACTGTACTACAGTGGAACCTCAGTTTTCGTCATTAATCCATTCCAGAGAGTCTGATGAAAACCGAAGCAATATTTCCCATAAGAAATAATGTAAATCCAATTAATCCATTCCAGACACCCAAAAGTATTAACAAAAAATTCATTTTATACAGAATAACTATAGTTTTACAGTAGACCGTCATTTAGCACAATAGTTACGTTCCTGAAAAAGTCGTGTTAGATAATTTTGTGTTAAATAATTAAAAAAACTTATGGGAAAAATAGGGTTACGTTCCTGGGAGTCCCCAAAAAGCCAAACAAGTTTTTTTTAGACCAACAGATCTTACAAAAATAAAAGTGAATATGTATTTGTAGTTCATTATTGTGATGTATTATGTTGTTTTTACTGCTTAAAACTACAAATGTAACAGAAATAATAGTATTTACTTTAAATTGTGGGTGCTGGTATTTGTGGATGATTGTGGAGAGAGAGGAGAGTTATGCTGTGGCCCTACTTGGCTGAGGTGAATGGTAAAGGTTCTGGAACTGAAGTCGATGGTTGTACTGAGTGTCTAACTTTAAGTCATTCAGTAAGTCAGTCAAGTCATTCAGTCATTCAGTCAGTCAAGTCATTCAGTCAGTCAAGTCATTCAGTCAGTCAAGTCATTCAGTCAGTCAAGTCATTCAATCAGTCAAGTCATTCAGTCAGTCAAGTCATTCAGTCATTCAGTCAGTCAAGTCATTCAGTCAGTCAAGTCATTCAGTCAGTCAGTCAGTCAAGTCATTCAGTCAGTAAGTCAGTCAAGTCATTCAGTCATTCAGTCAGTCAAGTCATTCAGTCAGTTAAGTCATTCAGTCAGTCAAGTCATTCAGTCAGTCAAGTCATTCAGTCAGTCAAGTCATTCAGTCATTCAGTCAGTCAAGTCATTCAGTCAGTAAGTCAGTCAAGTCATTCAGTCAGTAAGTCATTCAGTCATTCAGTCAGTCAAGTCATTCAGTCAGTCAAGTCATTCAGTCAGTCAAGTCATTCAGTCATTCAGTCAGTCAAGTCATTCAGTCAGTAAGTCATTCAGTCAGTAAGTCAGTCAAGTCATTCAGTCAGTAAGTCATTCAGTCAGTAAGTCAGTCCAAGTCATTCAGTCAGTAAGTCAGTCAAGTCATTCAGTCAGTCAAGTCATTCAGTCAGTAAGTCATTCAGTCAGTAAGTCAGTCAAGTCAGTAAGTCAGTCAAGTCATTCAGTCAGTAAGTCAGTCAAGTCATTCAGTCAGTAAGTCAGTCAAGTCATTCAGTCAGTCAAGTCAGTCAAGTCAGTCAAGTCAGTCACATGAACTTATGTTTACCTCTTTTTATGTGTACAAAGTAACACTTCATTACAGCCAAGGGTTATGTCTTGTCTAATACAGTGGACCTCCGAGTTTCGTAAACCCCGGAAATCGTATATTTATGTAAGTATAATATTGTAAGTGCTTGTGGAAAAGTATTTTTGGGGGTCTGAAATAGACTAACCTACGTGACATTTTTCCTTAAGTGAGTAAATTCGTTCGGTAATGGCACTTGAGCAGACTTCAGGGGTGAAGTTTTTACGAAACTCGGGGGTCCACTGTATCTTTTTCTTCGTTAATTCTAGGACTTAAATGCTTATACCTTTTCTTGCCACTTTGATTGCTTGGCAGATACAAGATATATTAATTTAAAGATCAAAACACAATTCACTCTCTCTCAATCTTCACAAATGCGTATGAAATACATACGAATGCTGGGATGGTGGAGTCCGGGTTGGCTGGGGAAGGCGGGTGGTGTCCGCTGAACAACAAAAACAAAACTGCTTGTGGGAATGGTTATTTGTTTTTCCTTCCCGCAAACTGTAAGTAAGTTTATTCAGGTATACACAGATACAGTTACGAAAATTATCATACATAGCAGCATATGTATAGAGAACCTAGGATAACCCAAAAAAGTCAGAGTGACTTAGTATTTCCATTGACTTTTTTGGGTTATCCTAGGTTCTCTACACATATGCTGCTATGTATGATAATCAATGTAACTGTACTTACCTAATTGTGGTTGCAGGGGTCGAGACTCAGCTCCTGGCCCCGTGTATCTGAATAAACTTACAGTTTGTGGGAAGGAAAAACAAATTCCCTTTTCCTCTAAGCACGAGGATTAGGCTTACACTTGAAATCACCTGATGCATTACCGCAAAGGAGCAAGGTGAAGCGATCCTTTGCTGTCTTGAAGCCTGGTGCACTTTTCTCTTGCTGACTGATATAAGTTTGTGTTGGCATTTTCATCCAGAAAACACTTCTCTCGTCAGCATTAAGCACTTGATGTGGCTCATAGCCACCGTCAGTAGGACCCCCACTGACTCAATGGTTTAACCCACCGCGGGCTACCGTGCGTTCAAAAATTTTTCCACTCCTGTGAACCATGTAATATAATTTTTACGTCGTGTTACATAATAATGTGCCGCAATTCTTCAATCGTGAAATACCCGTAACGTGTAACATAATCTCGTGCTAAATGACGGTCTACTGTACTAGAGAAATTGGTTGAGTTTATTCTAGTTGTATATTTTATTTCAAATTCAATATGTTGATTCTATACTAGTAAAATAACAATACTAGAGAAATTTATTGAGTTTCTTCTAGTTATATATTTTATTTCAAATTAACAATATGATGATACTATACTATTAAAATGACAATATGATGATATGAAATTGCAACAAGTATTAAGGAGGATGACAATATAAAACTGAGATTATCTTAAGTAAAAATAACATTGGGTTTGAAAGTTGTTACAGTATGAGTATTTAGTATAGGGTGAGTAGGTGATTTTTGAGAAGAGTTTTGAATTGAATTCCAGATTCTGAGGCCCTTTATGTGCATAGAATTTTTACATTGGTTGGTATGAACTCAAGGTATGTCAAATAGTGATCTGTGTCATGTGTTGTGGTCGTGGGACCTATTAAAGTTATTGAGGAGAATTTTGAGCATAGGGTTGATATTAGCATGAAGAGTTTAATGTATGTAGTAGGCACATGGATAGGTATGAATGTTTTTTACAGTGAGTAGTTTTAAAGTTTTGAATATAGGTGGAGTATGCTGTCTAGAGTGGGAATTTATCATCATCCTGATTGCAGCCTTTTGCTGGGTTATGAGTGGTCTAAGGTGATTTAATGTTGTTGAGCCCCATGCACAGATTCCATAAGTGAGATAAGGGTAGATAAGTGAATGATATAGTGCAATGAGAGCTGGTTGTGGCACATAATAGCGTATCTTTGATAATATACCTACTGTCTTTGAGATTTTCTTGGAAATTTGTTGTATGTGTGTTTGGAATTTAAGGTGGATTCCTAGGAATTTTCCCTCTGAGTCTTGTGATGGGTGAACCATTGAGCGTTATGTTAAGTGGAACATTTGTGGCTTTGTTTCTAAACTGAATGAAGTAGGTCTTGTCAGTATTGAGAGGAAGCTTGTTTGTCTTCATCCATGTTGATATTTTCTGTAATTCAGCATTTACAGTGTTGGCTAGTATGACTGGATTTGGGTGAGAGAAGACATATGTTGTGTCATCTGCAAATAATATGGGTTTGAGTAGTTGTGATGCATTCGGTAGGTTGTTTATGTAAATGAGGAATAGGAGTGGCCCCAGGACACTTCCTTGAGGGACTCCGACTGTAATTTGTTGTGTGGAAGAGTTCTCTCCATTTGTGTACACGTACTGGCTTCTGTTGCTAAGGTATGACTTTAGGTAGTTGAGTGGGTGCCCCCTAATACCATAGTGTGCTAATTTTGTGAGCAATAAATCATGGTCGACTGTATCAATTGCTTTGAGTAGGTCAATGAAGATTCCCAGCGGGACTTCTTTCTTCTCAAGTGTGGTGTATATTAACTCTAACATGTGTTTTATAGCATCATTTGTGCTCTTGTTAGTCCTGAATCCAAATTGACAGGGTTGAGTACATTGTGTGAGATGAGGTAGGAATAGATCTGTCTATGAAATAATTTTTCGAAGATTTTAGAAAGTAGTGGTAAATTTGAGATTGGTCTATAACTATTCAAGTCAGTTTGGTCACCTCCTTTGTGGATCGGGGTGACCCTAGCTATTTTGAGAATTGATGGGAAGGTAGAAGATTCAATGGATTTATTGAATAATGCTGCTTTAATTGGTGACAGTACCTGTGAAGCTTTTTTGTACATAAAGGGTGGTAAGCTGTTTATGTCTCCTGCTTTGTTTTTAAGGGTGTTGATTATGAGCGATTTTGAGTTGGTAGGAGCTAGGAATAGTGTATCTGGGTAGGTGTTGGTGAGATAGTCTGTTTAGTTTAGTTCTCGTATAAATAAGGGAAAGAGGTAACCTCCATTTCAACACTCAGAGTTTTTCCAGAAACATTAAGGTGGGTGGAGTAGTGATATTGGTGGGTGGAGTAGTGATGGTGGCGGGTGGAGTAGCGACCAAGTAGTCACCAAGTTATGTGGTAAGGAATACCTCACTCCGGCAGTGTGAGTGGTGGGGAAGGCAGTGGAGTTTGTGTAAACCAGGCTGGCTGGCTGGCTGGCTGGCTGGCTGGCTGGCTGGCGGGCGGGCGGGCGGGCGGGCGGGCGGGCGGGCGGGCTGGCTGGTGGGCTGGCTGGCTGGTGGGCGGGCGGGCAGGCAGGCTGGCTGACTGTCTGTCTGTCTGGCTCTCTGTCTGACTGTCTGTCTGTCACACAGGTACACATAAATACAATTATACATAGTGTAAATTACCTAGGATAACCCAAAATATCCAGACTGGCAAATAATATATATCAGGACTCAGATGTGATGCAGTGACTACTGCTTCATGTAATAGTTTTGGTTCACTTGTGACTTTCTCCAAGACAGAGAGAGAGAGAGACAGATAAATCAGTGAAAACAAATAAAGGGAAGGCAGTGTACCCTCATCAAATGTCACCACTCTCATTAGTTTAGTGATAATATAAGATAAGAGGACCCTCATCAAATGTCACAGCTGTCATCAGTTTACTGATAAGACTGTGACACACATGTCCTACACCATACCTCAATTAATATTATTATTATTATTATTATTATATTCTCCAGTGTATCCTAGGTAATTTACACTATGTATAATTGCATTTATGTGTTTCCTGTGAGACAGAGACACAGCCAGCCAGCCAGCTAGCTGGTCAGCCAGCAAGCCAGCCAGGCAGCCAGCCGGCCATCCAGCCAGCAGGCCATCCAGCCAGCCAGCCGGCCGGCCGGCCATCCATCCATCCATCCATCCATCCATCCATCCAGCCAGCCAGCTGGTCAGCCAGCCATCCATCCAGCCAGCCAGCCAGCTGGTCAGCCAGCCATCCAGCCAGCCAGCAGTTATTGTGTAGTATACAAGGAGTGCATTGTTATGGGGCTATAGGACCCAACATGTATTGATGTACAGTGAGCCCCCGGTTCTCGTCGGCAATCCGTCACAGAGGGCCCGTCGACCACCGGTTTGGTCGAACTCTGATTCTATTTTCCCCATAAGAAATAATGATAATAAAATTAATCCGTTCCAGACATCCAAAAGTATTAAAATAAAATATTTTTTAGAACTTTTTGACATTAAATTAAACACAATTTTATAAAAAAATAAGAAATAAAAAGTACAATAACATGTCATTTACATTTATTGAAGAGTTGTTGATGTGTGGAGGATGGGAGGAGGGAAGAAGGTGGTACCTGCTAGTGTTTGGAAGGGGAATCCCCTTCCATTAACACTGCAGGTACCAAGTTCTTTTCTGGGGTTCCTGGCCTTTTTCTTTGAATGCTACACTCCCTGCATGAATGCTAAACTCCCTGCATGAATGCTAAACTCCCTGCATGAATGCTAAACTCCCTGCATGCCTACTACACTCCCTGCATCCTTGCTACACTCCCTGCATGCCTGCTACACTCCCTGCATCCTTGCTACACTCCCTGCATCCTAGCTACACTCCCTGCATCCTTGCTACACTCCCTGCATCCCTGCTACACTCCCTGCATCCCTGCTACACTCCCTGCATCCTTGCTACACTCCCTGCATCCTTGCTACACTCCCTGCATCCTTGCTACACTCCCTGCATCCCTGCTACACTCTCTGCATCCCTGCTACACTCCCTGCATCCCTGCTACACTCCCTGCATCCCTGCTACACTCCCTGCATCATTGCTACACTCCCTGCATGCCTGCTACACTCCCTGCATACTTGCTACACTACCTGCATCCCTGCTACACTCCCTGCATCTTTGCTACACTCCCTGCATGCTTGCTACACTCCCTGCATCCCTGCTACACTCCCTGCATCCTTGCTACACTCCCTGCATCCTTGCTACACTCCCTGCATCCTTGCTACACTCCCTGCATCCTTGCTACACTCCCTGCATCCTTGCTACACTCCCTGCATCCTTGCTACACTCCCTGCATGCCTGCTACACTCCCTGCATAAATGCTACACTCCCTGCATGAATGCTTCACTCCCTGCACATTACATTCTTTACCACAGGCTTTGCACTAGGAGCTTTCTTTGGGCCCATGGTGGCTTATTTAGCAATTGCAAGCACTAAAAACACTGGAATAATGACAATATATATGGTATGAATGCATGGGTGGTGCGTGGGTAGTGTTTGCTTGCTTGTAAACAATAACACACTGAGTGCCTGGGCGCCCAGCTGGGCCACGGCCACACGCGTATGCGTCCGGGACGGATAGCCGACTCGCCCAACTCCTAGTGGCAGCCTAATACCGAGTCAAAAATATTGTAAAAAAAAACGTCAAACACCGATTTGGCCGAACTCAGATGCCGTCGAACACCGGAGGTTCACTGTACGAATTTAAGTAACAATTACTCAGAAATATCTAATTATGTTGAAATGATCACAATTTTTGCTTAATAAGGTCTTAAGGGCATCCCACTCTTAAGACTGAGAAGAAGGTAAATCAAGCCTGATTTTCTCAATATAACAGGTTGTATTATACACACACACACTTAAATAAGTAGTTTATAAAATTGTATTTCTCTTTGTAAAAAGTAAAAAGGTGTATGAGAAAAACAATTATTGTTGGTGCATGTGGAATGTGCAAGTCAACAGTATTTTGTTTTGTTTTGGTTGGGTATATGGGGGTAGCCTGGCTGGCTCTCTCACTTTCCAAGATGGCTTCAAGCTGGTCAAGCTGGTAGTATAGACTGGCTCTCTCTTATCTTTGTTTGGGCAGAATGTGTGTGCCAGAGGTAAAAGTTATATTTTAAAGTTATGCAGCCATCATACCCTGTGATTTACAGTGTGTCAAGACACTGAGGGTTAAAGAAATGTTGAGGAAAAGAGTATTAATTGTGGCAGGTTGACTATGTGAAAAAGTTCCTCCAGGACAATGATATCAGTGTTTTGGAGTGGCCAGGCAATTCCCCTGACCTAAATCCTATCGAGAATGCCTGGCATGTGATGAAAAATGAGATTGCAAAAGCTCGACCCACCAACATCATGAACCTGAAGGAGGCATTTAAATGCCACTTCAATGCCCAGGTGACTTCAGATGGTGATAAAGAACACAGGTTACATGACCAAGCACTAGTTGGAAGCTAAAAAGTGAAAATATAATACATATACTACACACATTAAGTTGCCTTTTTTTGTTGTATTGTCCAAAAATTGTTAATGTATAGATTTTTTTGTGGCAATTGTAGATGCTGCAATAAACTAGGTCAGAAGCTTTAGACTGGGACCAGTCTAAAGCACAACCCCTGCAAGATGTCAAAAATCACTGTAATGCTTCAAAATTATAATGTTTCAAATTTCATTGTATAAATACTTAATTGTACTTCATACTGTAAATTGTTTACTGAAATTTTTACCATCTAATCTCTAATAGCCTAATTAATCTTAAGTTAATTTTAAGTTTGCCCATAATGCTCTGCATACAAGGAGTTTTTTGCATGTACAGTAGACCCCCCCCCCCCCCGGTGTTCGTGATGCTCCAAACTCGAACAATTATGTAAGTGTATTTTTGTAAGTGCTTTTGTAAGTGTATTTTTGGGGGTCTAAAAGGACTAGTCTAATTTACATTATTTCTTATGGGAATAAATTTGTTTGGCAATGGCACTTGAACAGCATTCTGGAACGAAAAAAATCACGAAAACTGGGGGTCCACTGTACATCCCACTACCATAATTCCTTGTACAACTATGTATCATGTCTAAATAAAATTATTATTATTATTATTAATGCTCTATTTACAGACTTACAAGAAGTATGTTTTGGCTCTCCATTGAAAACATACTCTACCAAAAACAGTCTAAATTATGAACAAACAGCCAGAGAGATGAAGGCTACTGTTATGGGGTATTATGGACTTGTTATGGGGGCTGTGGAACCCAGCATGTATTGTTGTAATTAAATAACATGAATACCTAATTATATTGAATTAATAAGAAGTACTGCTTGGGAGGTTTAAAGGCTTGGCCATCCTTAAAACTTAAGAAGCTGGATTAGACTGATTTTCTCAATAAAATAGGTTATATAAATAAATGCACATTTTTTATAAGTACTAGTTATAAGTTGCATGTCTCATTGTAATAACATAAGATATATTGAGAGTACATGTGGAGATGTGCAAAGTGATGTGTTTTTGTTTGAGGGGGAGGAGCTTAGAGAGACTGCTGTTTCCCAGAATCCTTGCTCCTGGAACATGGCAGATGCTGTGAGCTGGTATTGTAAAATGCTGACCTTAACTTGGCTTCAGGGCTGAATGAGTGCCCAAAAGGTAATGGGGAGGGTTGTAGATCGATGTTACCATGATATTCTGTGATCTTCAGTGTATCAAGACACTGGAGGGTTAAGAAATGTTAAGAAAAGGAAAGGTAAATGTGAGAGGTGAGCCATGTGCTTTTGGAAGAGGCTGGTTATATGTTTAGGAGTGGATACCTGTACATTAAATGTATATATACTCTTAATATAGCTCTATTTTTATAATGTTGCTTTAAATAACCTTTGAGAGGAATGTGAAAGGACCAATAAGTTTTCAGATGCAGCAGCTAAACCTGAGTAAGTATCTTTTAGCCTATAAATACCCTCCTTTTACCCTAAGACCTTTTAAGTAAATACCCTATGCTAGTACATGTAGAACCTTGATGATAAATAGGGGAAAATAACATAACATGGGGGCCTTAACCGGGAGAGTTATTTGACTGTTAAAATAACTCAAAACATTCTTTGAGATGTACTGGTATGAGATAGGGTTATGAGTCACATGTTTTGGTAGGATAAAATTTACCTTGTAAAATTTACCTTGTAAAAATTACCTTGGTGGTGTCAGTGGAAGGTTCATGTATTAGTTTACAGGTTGTTTTCTCCAGAGTGGGGATTAAAGTTGAGTAACACATTTTGTTTGCTGTTATGGTAGAGTGCCATGTGAAGATTTTTCCATTGAACTTGTGTTATTTTTATGTACCTGTGTAAAGACCTTGTCCATTGATGCTGTGCAGGAGTTAAAGGATAAATAATGTCAGAAACTGAATCTTTAGAATTTTCTGGCTTCAGTGAGGAGGTAAATAATTCATCAGTAAACATGTCTGTTAACAGTGAACAGGAGGAATCACCTCCTCCAGATAATAAGGAAGCAATGATGAGACTTGAGATAGCTTTGATAGCAGCTAAGAAAAAATTATTAGAAGTTCAGGAGAGAGTACGTAAAGGGTTAGGAGGTTCAGACCACCCGAATCTGTATGACAGTGTCCACCGTTGAAGACACGGCTAGACTCCAAGCAGACATAAACCAAATCTTTAAATGGGCTGCAGAAAACAATATGAAGTTCAATGATGAGAAATTTCAATTACTCAGATACGGAAAACGTGAAGAAATTAAAATCTCATCGGAGTACAAAACTAATTCCAACCACACAATAGAGCGAAAAACTAATGTCAAAGACCTGGGAGTGATCATGTCAGAGGATCTCACCTTCAAGGACCATAACAAAGTAGCAATTGCATCTGCTCGAAAAATGACAGGATGGATAATGAGAACCTTCAAAACCAGGGATGCCAAGCCCATGTTGACACTTTACAGATCGCTTGTTCTATCTAGGCTAGAATATTGCTGCACACTAACGGCACCTTTCAAGGCGGGTGAAATTGCTGACCTTGAAAATGTACAGAGAACCTTCACCGCATGCATAAGTGCGATAAACCACCTCAACTACTGGGAACGCTTGAAGTTCCTAAACCTGTACTCTCTAGAACGCAGGCAGGAGAGATACATTATTATATACACATGGAAAATTCTCGAGGGCTTAGTACCAAACTTGCACACAAAAATCACTCCCTACGAAAGCAAAAGACTCGGCAGGCGATGTAACATCCCCCCAATGAAGAGCAGGGGTGCCACTAGCACGTTGAGGGACAACACATTAAGTGTCAGGGGCCCAAGATTGTTCAACTGCCTCCCAGCATACATCAGGGGGTTTACCAACAAACCCCTGGCTGTCTTCAAGCAGGCACTAGACAGGCACCTAAAGTCGGTACCTGACCAGCCGGGCTGTGGTTCGTACGTTGGACTGCGTGCGGCCAGCAGTAACAGCCTAGTTGATCAGGCTCTGGTCCAACAGGAGGCCTGGTCACGGACCAGGCTGCGGGGGCGTTGACCCCTGGAATTCTCTCCAGGTAGACTCCAGGTAGTACTTTAACCTAACTAAAGCTGCACATTTTGTCCCTAAGTTTATAGAGAGTGACCCAGACAGATATTTTTCCTTTTTTGAGAAGACTGCAAAGGAGCAAAGATGGCCCAAACAGCAATGGGCTACCCTAGTTTGCACACAGCTAGTAGGCAAAGGTTTTCAGAGAGTAGAGACTCTGGAAGAAGGAAAATTTTCTGATTATGAGAAAATAAAGGAGGTAGTATTGCTTGCATACCAAATGATACATGAGAAATATAGGCAAAAGTTCAGAAGTAAAAAATTTCAGGATGGGCAGACCTTAACTGAGTTAGGGAATGAGAAACTGTTCCTGTTTAAGAAGTGGGCTTGTTCAAAAGGAGTGAACAAAGACTATGAGAAGTTAGTAGACCTAATTGTTCATGAGGAATTGTACAATGCAATTCCTGTTGACCTTAGAGAATATTTGGAGGACAGAAACCCAGATAATCTTTCAGCAGCAATGGATCTGGGTGACCGATTCTTAGCTCATAGGGAATTGGTAGGTAAAAACAATCATGCTCCATCAAAAAATTTCCCTGTTTTTTCTAAACCTTATTCCAAATCCTATGGTAATAAAGGTAAGTGGGACAAGAATCTTCAGGGACAAATGAAGGCTGAGGCACCCTCTCAAACAGAAGGAAAAGGTAAGTCAGCTGGAGCTCAAAGTTTACCTAGACCATCAAATAATGTTTCAGTTCCTCGAGCACACAGTACTAGTCCTACTCCAAACGGTAAAAATACCTTTAGGAATTATACCTGTTACTACTGTAACAAGACTGGTCACATACAAAAGTATTGCTTTTATAAACAGCAAGATCAGAGAAAGGAGGAACAATCACAGGGAACCCTAATTGCAGGGACACATCCGGTGGCTTGCATTAGGTGGCCCGGTGGTCTGGTGGCTTGAGCTCTCGCTTCACACACGGAGGGCCCAGGTTCGATTCCCGGCGGGTGGAAACATTTCGACGTGTTTCCTTACACCTGTTGTCATGTTCACCTAGCAGCAAATAGGTACCTGGGTTGTTAGTCGACTGGTGTGGGTCGCATCCTGGGGGACAAGATTAAGGACCCCAATGGAAATAAGACAGACAGTCCTCGATGACGCACTGACTTTCTTGGGTTATCCTGGGTGGCTAACCCTCCGGGGTTAAAAATCCGAAGAAATCTTATCTTATCTTATCTTATGGCAAGGTGAGGAGGAACCCTTGGAATTAGACCCCAGGATGCGGGTTTTTGCTAGTAAGTCCACAGTTGCCTTGCATAAGGATGTGGGCAGGGTTGAGAACATGTTGTCCTTGAGAGATGGATGTAGCACCTACTCCTTGCTACGTGCAGGAGTGTTACCAGTGTCTAATGATACCTCTACTGGGAAATATATATTATTAAAGGGTATTACGGGTTTGACCATAAGAACACCTGTACACAAATTATGGGTAGAATCCGCATACCAAGCATGAGGCAGGAAGACGTGATATTTCTGGCCTGGGTGCCAATACAATTTCTATGTGTGTAATACCAATTGAGTTCATTGAGTATTCAAAATTATTGTGAGAGATGGAACGTGAAAGTATTTTTGTAAACTTGATGTACACAGCCAGGGTGCGGGAAGATGTCTTGGGGTTTGTTTGTACTGCAAGAGGTTGCAGAATTGGTAATATTGCCACAGGGAAGGAATTTTTCACTGTGGGTTGTCTATTCTGCATCTGTATATGTCCCAGGATTGCTTCACCCTGTTCCTATGTATGGTGACCTGAATCAGACTCTTAAGATGGGCTTTGTCTGTGATTGCTGAGGTTCTTTCTAGATGTTTCCTGTAGATAAATGGTGCATGCTTAGTACATAGTGTTTGTCTTGTGCTGACCTTGTTGTTTTTGTAGTGGTGAACTCTTGGCGGGCCTGAGTGCTCCCTACCAGCCATTCAACTGTGAAGGAGATGGTTGGAGCCAGACAAGAAAAGGGAGTCAGGGTACCAAATATTGTGAGTTGAGGCGGAGTTGACAACCTTCGGTGACATGAGAAGTCCAGGGAGGTATGTTGTTTGTGTCTTGGTGTGCTCTAAGTACTAAACGGTCCAAAGGTTGCCTGAGTGGTCCCATGTATCTCTTCCATGTACTATAGCAGTTCCTCCTTATAAGGTTGGAGGATCTGTATGGAGTGAGGTCCTCGGAAGATGGGGGTACGTGCCTGACCATTTAAGGATTTTGGGTGTTGACTGGAAAGTCTCACTTTTTGGTTCGGCCACCACGTAAGAGACACCTTGACATGTTTTTTGTGAAGTTTCTGCCTGGAGTATACCTGACTGCTCTGGGTTGGGCTCTACTCTCATCTCCTGACCAGGAAGATGCCATCCTGGAGTACCAGTTGCCTGCTGGATTTACCGCAGCGGAGGCACAGGCCTGTCGGTGCTGGCTTTCACAGTATGCTTTGTGTGTAGTCCTTGCATTGTAAAAATGTATTATGTTGGTAACCACTAAAGTAGTTAATGGTTACACCCTTCAGTATGTGGATGTGGTTGAACTGTTTTTCTAATAACCTCTGCACTCTGTTCTAGTATTGTTCCATTAATGGGTTTTCTATGGTGTATGGTAAGGGAGGAATTGCATGTTTATTCTGGGAAGGTTCAGTGGAACCATGAAAATTTGAAGATTGCCATGTTGTATGTCACCATGTTGTATAACTGTACAGTGAAGTGTAGTTATGGTGCTGGGGTATATGTAAAACCTCTAGTAGTGTTACTACCACCTTCAGGCTAAGACCTTATTTTTCCCTAGCCATATCCTGTTGGACACAGCTAGCTTTTGTGAGACTCCATCTTTATGAGACTCCGTCTGGAGGTGGGGGTGTTATGGGGTATTATGGACTTGTTATGGAGGCTGTGGAACCCAGCATGTATTGTTGTAATTAAATAACATGAATACCTAATTTTTTTTTTTTTTTTAACACATCGGCCGATTCCCACCAAGGCAGGGTGGCCCGAAAAAGAAAAACTTTCATCATCATTCACTCCATCACTGTCTTGCCAGAGGGGTGCTTTACACTACAGTTATAAAACTGCAACATTAACACCCCTCCTTCAGAGTGCCGGCACTGTACTTCCCATCTCCAGAACTCAAGTCCGGCCTGCCGGTTTACCTGAATCCCTTCATAAATGTTACTTTGCTAACACTCCAACAGCACGTCAAGTATTAAAAACCATATGCCTCCATTCACTCCTATCAACTACGCTCACACATGCTTGCTGGAAGTCCAAGCCCCTCGCACACAAAACTTCCTTTACCCCCTCCCTCCAACCTTTCCTAGGCTGACCCCTACCCGCCTTCCCTCACTACAGATTTATACACTCTCAGAAGTCACTCTGTCTCGTTCCATTCTCTCTACATGTCAAAACCACCTCAACAACCCCTCTCAGCTCTCTGGACAATCGTTTTGGTAATCCGCACCTCCTCCTAATTTCCAAACTCGAATTCTCTGCATTATATTCACACCACACATTGACCTCAGACATGACATTTCCACTGCCTCCAGCCTTCTCCTCGTTGCAACATTCATCACCCATGCTTCACACCCATATAAGTGCGTTGGTATAACTATACTCTCATACATTCCCCTCTTTACTTCCTCTTTACTTCCACAGACTCCGAAGTGCTCCACTCACCCTTTTTCCTTCATCAATTCTATGATTCACCTCATCCTTCATAGACCCATCCGCCGACATGTCCACTCCCAAATATCTGAATACATTCACCTCCTCCATACTCTCTCCCTCCAATCTGATATCCAATCTTTCGTCACCTATTCTTTTTGTTATCCTCATCACCTTACTCTTTCCCATATTCACTTTCAATTTTCTTCTTTTACACACCCTACCAAATTCATCCACCAACCTCTGCAACTTCTCTTCAGAATCTCCCAAAAGCACAGTGTCATCAGCAAAAAGCAACTGTGACAACTCCCACTTTGTATTTGCTTCTTTATCTTTTAGCCCAACACCTCTTGCCAAGACCCTCGCATTCACTTCTCTTACAACCCCATCTATAAATATATTGAACAACCACGGTGACATCACACATACTTGTCTAAGGCCCACTTTTACTGGGAAATAGTCCCCTTCCCTCCTACACACTCTAACCTGAGCCTCACTATCCTCATAAAAACTCTTCACTGTTTTCAGTAACCTTCCTCCTATTCCATACACCTGCAACATCTGCCACATTGCCCCCCTATCTCCCCTATCATACGCCTTTTCCAAATCCATAAATGCCACAAAAACATCTTTACCCTTATCCAAATACTGTTCACCTATATGTTTCACTGTAAACACTTGGTCTACACACCCCCTACCTTTCCTAAAGCCCCCTTGTTCATCTGCTATCCTTCTTTATGTCTTGCTCTTAATTCTTTCAATAATAACTCTACCATACACTTTACCAGGTACAATCAACAGACTTATTCCCCTATAATTTTTGCACTCTCTTTTGTCCCCTTTGCCTTTATACAAAGGAACAATACACGCTCTCTGCCCATCCCTAGGTACCTTACCCTCTTCCATACATTTATTAAATAATAGCACCAACCACTCCAAAACTATATCCCCACCTGCTTTTAACATTTCTATCTTTATCCCATCAATCCCAGCTGCCTTACCCCTTTCATTCTACCCACTGCCTCACGAACTTCCCCTACACCCACAACTGGCTCTTCCACACTCCTAGAAGATGTTATTCCTCCTTGCCCTACACACGAAATCACAGCTTCCCTGTCTTCATCAACATTTAACAACTCCTCAAAATATTCTCTCCATCTTCCTGATACCTCTAACTCTCCATTTAATAACTCTCCTCTGCTATTTTTAACTGTCAAATCCATTTGTTCTCTAGGCTTCCTCAACTTATTAATCTCATTCCAAAACTTTTTCTTATTTTCAACAAAATTTGCTGATAACATCTCACCCACTCTCTCATCTGCTCTCTTTTTACATTGCTTCACCACTCTTTTAACCTCTCTTTTTCTCTCCATATACTCTTCCCTCCTTGCATCACTTCTACTTTGTAAAAACCTCTCATATGCTTTTTCTCCCTTTCTACTCTCTTTACATCATCATTCCACCAATCACTCCTCTTCCCTCCTGCACCCACTCGCCTGTAACCACAAACTTCTGATGAACACTCTAACACTACATTTTTAAATCTACCCCATACATTTTCGACCCCATTGCCTACACTCTCACTAGCCCATCTATCCTCCAATAGTTGTTTATATCTTACCCTAACTACCTCCTCTTTTAGTTTATAAACCTTCACCTCTCCCTTACTTACTGATTCTATTTTCCTTGTATCTCATCTACCTTTTACTCCCACTGTAGCTATAACTAAAAAGTGATCTGATATATCTGTGGCCCCTCTATAAACATGTACATCCTGAAGTCTACTCAACAGTCTTTTATCTACCAATACATAGTCCAACAAACTACTGTCATTACGCCCTACATCATATCTTGTATACTTATTTATCCTCTTTTTCTTAAAATATGTATTACCTATAAGTAAACCCCTTTCTATACAAAGTTCAATCAAAGGGCTCCCATTATCATTTACACCTGGCACCCCAAACTTACCTATTACACCCTCTCTGCATGTTTCTCCCACTTTAGCATTTAGGTCCCCTACCACAATTACTCCCTCACTTGGTTCAAAAGTTTCTATACATTCCCTTAACATCTCCCAAAATCTCTCTCTCTCCTCTACACTCCTCTCTTCTCCAGGTGCATACACGCTTATTATGACCGACTTTTTGCATCCGACCCTTATTTTAATCCACATAATCCTTGAATTTACACATTCATATTCCCTCTTTTCCTTCCATAACTGATCCTTCAAAATTATTGCTACCCCTTCCTTAGCTCTAACTCTCTCAGATACTCCTGACTTAATCCCATTTATTTCTCCCCACTGAAACTCGCCTACCCCCTTCAGCTTTGTTTCGCTTAGGGCCAGGACATCCAACTTCTTTTCATTCATAACATCGGCAATCATCTCTTTCTTATCATCCGCACTACATCCACGCACATTCAGACAACCCAGTTTTATAAAGTTTTTCTTCTTCTCGTTTTTAGTAGATTTGTACAGGAGAAGGGGTTACTAGCCCATTGCTCCCGGCATCTTAGTCGCCTCATACAACACGCATTGCTTACGGAGGAAAGATTCTTTTCCACTTCCCCATGGACAATAGAGAAAATAAAAAGAACAAGAGCTATTAAGAAAAAGAAGAAAAACCTAGATGTGTGTATGTATATATATGCATGTGTATGCCAGTGTAGTGTGACCTAAAGTGTAAGTAGAAGTAGCTAGATATACCTGTTATCCAGCGTGTTTATGAGACAGAAAAAAGACACCAGCAATCCTACCATCATGTAAAACAGTTTCAGGTTTCTGTTTCACAGTCACGTGGCAGGACGGTAGTACCTCCCTGGGTGGTTGCTGTCTACCAACCTACTACCTCCATATTGAATTAATCAGAAGTAGTGCTTGGGAGGTTTAAACGCTTGGCCATCCTTAAAACTTTAGAAGCTGGATTAGACTGATTTTCTCAATAAAATAGGTTATATAAATAAATACACATTTTTTATAAGTACTAGTTATAAGTTGCATGTCTCATTGTAATAACATAAGATATATTGAGAGTACATGTGGAGATGTGCAAAGTGATGTGTTTTTGTTTGAGGGGGAGGAGCTTAGAGAGACTGCTGTTTCCCAGAATCCTTGCTCCTGGAACATGGCAGATGCTGTGAGCTGGTATTGTAAAATGCTGATCTTAACTTGGCTTCAGGGCTGAATGAGTGCCCAAAAGGTAATGGGGAGGGTTGTAGATGGATGTTACCATGATATTCTGTGATCTTCAGTGTATCAAGACACTGGAGAGTTAAGAAATGTTAAGAAAAGGAAAGGTAAATGTGAGAGGTGAGCCATGTGCTTTTGGAAGAGGCTGGTTATATGTTTAGGAGTGGATACCTGTACATTGAATGTATATATACTCTTAATATAGCTCTATCTTTATAATGTTGGTTTAATAACCTTTGAGAGGAATGTGAAAGGACCAATAAGTTTTCAGATGCAGCAGCTAAACCTGAGTAAGTATCTTTTAGCCTATAAATATCCTCCTTTTACCCTAAGACCTTTTAAGTAAATACCCTATGCTAGTACATGTAGAACCTTGATGATAAATAGGGGAAAATAACATAACAGCTACAAGAGAGAGATGCTTCTCCAACGAGGAGCAGAGAGACAGAGGGGTATGACTGGAGTTCCAACGTCAGGTGTGATCACATGACTAGCCAGCGCTACTCCAGCGATGCCGGCAAGGGGGATTACCGGGTTCTACCTGACACCAGCGACTGAAACAAGCGAGCTGGTAGTTAGCAAAGCAGTTTGCGAGAGTAGACACCAAATCACAACTCTTCAAGAGTAAGCACAGCTAGAGGTGTATATGTTACATCCTACCTACATACATACATAAGCTAATAAAATAAGTAAAATAATAATATAAAGCAAGATATTTTCATTTTAGCTATTAATGAAAATATCAGCAATATAAAAGGTAATATAGACATACAGTATACACAACATACTACATTGTGTCCCTTTCAGGGGAACTTCACTGTTTTTGAAGAGCAGTGAAACTCCTCCTCCCTGTCTGTTCTCTCTATTATCAGGATCTGATATGCAGATGGAAAGATTGCATTTATCATCCCTTCGAGCCTTGTTTCCACGAGCGCTATGACATCTGGGGATGCCCTCATGATTCTTTTATGCCACTCATTACATTTATTTATTCTGTCTACTTTTGTGTACCACACCTTCAGCTTTTCCATTACTGTGTTCTAGGGGTTTGTGGGGGCTGGGGTAGTGGGAGACCTGGCAAGATACTATGGGAGGCTGCTGTGAAAGTGGAGTTTGTGTGTGTGAGTGTATGTGTGTATGAACTTATCTATTTGTGGTTGCAAGGGTCGAGTCATAGCTCCTGGCCCCACCTCTTCACTGATTGCTACTAGGTCCTCTCTCCCACTGGTCTATGAGCTTTATCAAACTTCGTCTTAAAACTATTTTTGGTTCCTGCCTCCACTACATTACTTTCCAGACTATTCAACTTCCTGACAACTCTATAACTGAAAAAAATACTTCCTAACATCCCTTTGACTCATCTGAGTTGTTAACTTCCAATTGTGACCCTTTGTTTCTGTGTCCCATCTCTGGAACATCCTGTCTTTGTTCACCTTGTCAATTCCTCGCAGTATTTTATGTCGTTATCATGTCTCCCCAACCCTCCTGTCCTCTAGTGTCATGAGGCCAATTTCCCTTAACCCTTTCGGGATTTTGGTCATACTAGTATGGCTTACGGCCTGGGGTTATTGATGTACTAGTACGCCTAAATTCTAGCGCCCTCAAATCAAGCAGAAACAGGCTGGTAGGCCTAGATGTGAGAGAATGGGTCTGTGCGGTCAGTGTGTGCAGTATAAAAAAATTCCTGCACCACACAGTGCATAATGAAGAAAAAAAAAACTCTGACCGTATTTATGGTTTAAAACAGCGACTTTGCAGTCTATTTTCGTATGGTTTTTATGTTTGTATTCTCGTTTTCTTAGTCTCATTTTATAGAATAGATGATATATTACAGAAATAGAGATAATTTTGACTGGTTTCACGATGACAAGTACCTTGAAACTGAGCGCAAAGTAGCGAAAATGTTCGATTTTGGCCGATGTTTAAGAGTAAACAAATCACACCATGCATCCAATACACATCAACTGGAGAGTCTAATATTCTTGTACAAGTGTACTGATATTATTTATACCATTTTTACAATGATGCAGTTGTATACATAACAGTAAATCTTCAAATTTTTGTGAAAATAAAAATTCAAAATGGAAAGCAAAAGTAATGTAAGAGGGGCCTGGAGACATGACTAATGAACAGAGAAGATGTTATTTTTGTGCCAGGAATGTCTGCCTTGTTTATTATGGACCCTATTTTGAAATTGGCCATTAACGAATGTGTTTAATATGTCCTTCTAACTGGTGTTGTGCCAGAGATGTGGAAGATAGCTAATGTAGTTCCTATACAGTCATCCCTCCGTTTTAGTGTTTAATCCGTTCCTAGGGATGCACTAAAACTAAAGCATACGAAAACTGAAACCATTTTCCCCATAAGAAATAATGGAAATTCAATTAATCAGTTCCAGAAACCCAAAGTTTGGAAGAAAAAATTTGGGGGGGGGCCTTAAGATAGATTTACATACACAAATGAATGAAATGAATGTGGCACTTACCCTTACTGAAGACTGATGTTGCTGGATGGAAGAGAGGGAGGAGGGAGAGAGGTAGAGACCCAAATTTTTTGGAAGGGAACCCCCTCCATAAGGACTCTAGGTACCAAGTCCTCATCTGGGGTCACTTCCTTTTTGTCTTTTAATCCCACTAGGACCAGCTTGAGAGTCACTGCACACCTGTGGCACTAAATATCTCTAAAAGAGAGCTCTGTGGCGGCTCTTTAAAATGTCCCTAAAATGGGACATGGCATTGTCATTGTAAAAGTAACAGCACGGTTGAAAGCATCTTTGTCAGGTGATGTTCCTCCAAAATTGAATGCCCCCTACTCCACATTGCACAAATCTCCTTAATCTCTGAAGAAGGCACCTTACCTCTCTTCCTCCACTGAAGCAATTTCCTCAGATCTGTTTTGTTGTTGTTGCAGCTCAAGCTCTTGCAGCTCTTCAGTGGTTAGATCTTCATTGTGGTTCTCCACCAACTCTTCCACATCTTCGCCACTCATCCAACCCCATGCAATTCCCCAATGCCACAATACTTTCCACAACTTCCATAGGCTCCTCAGGGCCAGCCCCAAACCCTTCAAAATCCCTCTCTGGGACACAATCTGGCCACAACTTTCTCCAAGCAGAGTTCATCGTCCTTGAGGTCACTCCTGCCAAGCTTTATCTATAAGGCCTATGCAATGGAAGATATCGAAGTGATCCTTCCAGAACTCTTTTAGGGTCAATTTAGTGTCATTGGTCACATCAAAGCACCTTTGAAACATTGCTGGTGTACAGTTTTGATTTTGCAATGACCTGCTGGTCCATGGGCTGGAGGAGAGGATTGGTGTTAGGAGGCAAGAACTTCACTGTTACAAATTTGAAATCCTTAGACATTTGGTCTTCCAAGTCTTGAGGATGACCAGGAGTATTGTCCATTACCAGGAGGCACTTATGTGGCAATTTATTCTCAATATATATTTCTTCACCTCGGGCCAAACACTTGATTAACCCTTTGAGGGTTTTTGACGTACTAGTACGGGACTATGAAATTAAAGTTGCTAGGGATTCAAAAACTAACCCAAAAGTTTTCCAGGTTTATAGAACAAAAGTTAGGGATAAGATAGGTCCACTTAAAAATAACTCCGGGCATCTTACTGACAAGGAGAATGATATGTGCTCTATTTTTAATAATTACAGTATTTTCTCTCGGTTTTCACACAGGAAGACACTAATAATATCCCAGTAATTAATTTTTTAGAGTCCCTGAAGAAGATAAATTATGTAATATCACAGTCACTAGCGAAATGTTTATGAAACAACTAGACCGACTGAAACCAAATAAATCGCCGGGTCTGATGAGCTTTTGCAAGGGTTCTTAAGGAATGCAAATGGAACTCTGTGAACCAATATCTAACATCTTTAATTTATCTCTTCAAACAGGTGTAGTGTCTGATATGTGGAAGATGGCTAATGTAATTCCTATTTTTAAAGCAAGGGACAAGTCACTACCGTCAAATTACGCCCAATAAGCCTGACCTCAATTGTAGGCAAATTACTAGAGTCAATTATAGCTAATATTATTAGAAGCCATTTAGATAACCATAATTTGATTAATAATACTCAGCATGGATTCACGAGGGGCCGTTCCTGCCTATCTAATTTATTAACCTTCTTTAGTAAAGCTTTTGAGGCTGTTGATCACGTTAAAGAATTCGATATTGTTTATTTAGATTTTAGTAAGGCTTTTGATAGAGTACCGCACCAGAGACTGTTAAAGAAAGTGGCAGCTCATGGCATTGGGGAAAAGTGCTGTCATGGATCGAGTCATGGCTCACCAATAGCAAGCAGAGAGAGTGCATAAATGGGGTTAAATCCGAGTGGGGATCTGTAACAAGTAGTGTTCCACAGGGATCAGTCTTAGGCCCATTGTTGTTTATAATATATATCAATGACCTTGATGAGGGAATTACTAGTGATATGAGCAAATTCACCGATGACATGAAGATAGGTAGGATAATTGATTCTAACGTAGATGTCAGGGAACTTCAGGAGGATTTAGACAGACTCAATTCCTGGTCAGAAAAGTGGCAGATGCAGTTCAATGTAGATAAATGCAAGGTTCTGAAGCTCGGGAGTGTCCATAACCCAAGCACTTATAAGTTAAATAACGTAGAACTTAGCCCTACAGATTGTAAAAGGACTTGGGGTTATGGTAACCAGCAACCTTAAACCAAGACAGCAATGCCTAAGCATACGTAATAAGGCAAACAGATTACAGTGGTACCTCGACTTACGATATTAATCCGTCAGAGAGGGCATATTTTAAGAGCGAAACAATCGTTACACGAATCAATTTTCCCCATAAGAAATAATGGAAATAAATTTAATCCGTCCAAGACTTCAAAAGTAGTTAAATAAAATATTTTTAGAACTTTTTTACATTAAATAATACAGAATTTAATGAATAATACCTAAATACACATGTAAATATTGTACAATAACATGTCACTTACATTTATTGAAGAGTTGTTGATGTGGAGGACGGGAGGAGGAGAAGGTGGAGTAGTATGCTAGTGTTTGGAAGGGAATCCCTTCCATTAACACTGCAGTACCAAGTCCTTTCTGGGGTTACTTCCTGTTTTCTTTTAATGCCACTAGGACCAGCTTGAGAGTCACTGGACCTCTTTCTAACAATAAATTTGTCCAGGGGGCTCTGTGTCTGGCGATTCTTTAACACATCCCTGAAATGACACACCACTGTGTCATTGTACAGGTTGCCAGCACGGCCTGCAACAGCATGGTTAGGGTGATATTCATCCATAAATGCTTGCACATCACTCCATTTGGCACAGATCTCCTAATCCTTGAAGAAGGCACCTTCTTCCATCTCAGGTTCCACCTCCTCCTCCTCTGAACCATTGTCCTGACCACTGGTCTCTTGTTCCAGTTGCTGTTGAAGCTCTTGCAGATCTTCAGTGGTTAGCTCTTCCTTGTGCTCCTCCACCAACTGTTCCACATCCTCACCACTCACCTCTAACCCCAAAGATTTGCCCAATTCCACAATTTCTTCCACAACAGGCTCAGAATAGAATTAATAGGTCTAGGAGGAGTAGGACTCTATATAAAAGATACTCTCTGTTGCACAGAAGTTTTGAACGCTACGAATGATATAGTAGTAGAAATCCTCGGCATTAAAGTGGAAAATAAGAATCTAGTAATTATCCTAGTATACAAACCACCATCAGCAACTGCGGAGGGGAAATTTTACAGAGCAGTTAAAGAAGATAGATAGCTATCTGGATAGGCTAGAGAATCCCACCCAAACATTTTAATCCTTGGAGATTTTAATCTCCCTCATGTAAAATGGAAGATGAGGCACCATAATGTTATACCAGAAATAATCCTGGAAGCACCCTGGCTCAACAGGCACATACCAGGGAACTAATGAGGCTTTGTGAAAAGTACTCACTAAACCAACAGATAATTGATCCCACTAGAAATGAAAATACCCTGGATTTGATATTCAAACAACGAGATTAATCAGAGACATAACAGTTACAAAACAATATATCTGATCATAACATCATAGAAGTTCAAACTAGTATTAACTCAGGGTTAGGGAACTCGACACTAATGTTGAGACGGAATGTTCAGTAAGTTTAATTTTAATAATCATAGAATTGACTGGGAAAAAATAAACCAAGAGCTATCAGACATATCATGGGAATCAGACATGAGCACCCTAAATCCCCACCAGTGCCTAGAAGCTGAATACAGAAGCATACAAGGTATGTATGAAACACGTACTATTGAGAACCCGAAGAAGATCAGATATAGAGAGAGAGCGTAGGAGATGGTACAGGGGGAAGAAAACGGGTTACTGATTTGCTGAAAACACAGTTATGTTGCAACAGAAGAGATAGCCTTAACCGAGAGATCACGGAATTAGAGCAAAAATTTAAAGATGTCATACCTGACAGAAAAGTACAAAGGGAACAAGAGCCATACAATGATATTGCAAAAACCCAAAATATTTCTACCCCTATGCAAAATCCAAGCTAAGAACTACCTGCAAATTGGACCATTATTGAGAGGAGGTTCGTATACGGACGATGAACAGGAAATGAGTGAAATTCAAAAAGAACAGTATGAGTCAGTGTTCAGCAACCATAAATGACAGCAAGGTAGAAAATGCAGAAATATTTTTCACTCCAGCAGAAGGCTGCGCAGACCACCTAACCGACATTAGTACAAATCCCATAGATTTCGAAAAAATAGCCAACATGCCCACTCACTCAGCACCTGGACCGGATTCATGGAATGCTTTATTTATAAAGCAGTGCAAAAGTACCATTAGCAAGAGCCCTTAGTATTCTGTGGAGAAAGAGCTTAGATCTAGGTGAAATTCCAGAGGCCTTAAAGAGTGCAGACATAGCTCCTTTGCATAAGGGAGGTAGTAGAGCACTAACTAAAAAATTTCAGACCAGTAGCCCTCACTTCTCACATCATAAAAATCTTTGAAAGAGTGATGAGACGACAGATTACAAAGTTCATGGACCAGCACAACCAACATACCCGAACCAGCATGGCTTTAGAGCGGGTCGATCATGCCTGTCACAGCTGCTGAACATTATGACAGATTACGGAGGCATTGGAGGACGACCAAAACGCAGATGTGATTTACACAGATTTTGCAAAAGGGGTTTGACAAATGCGTCATGGGTGATAGCGCACAAAATGAGGGCTATAGGCATTACGGGAAGGTAGGCAGATGGATTTTGAGTTCCCAACACAAGAACACAAAAAGTAGTAGTGAACAGGGCAAGATCCAGCATCAGCGAGGTCAAGCTCAGTGCCCCAAAGGGACTGTCCTAGCACCTCTGCTGTTTCTCATCCTCATAGCAGACATAGATAAAAACCCAGCACACTTTTGTATCATCATTTGCAGATGACACTAAAATAAGCATGAAAAGTCACTTTCGGTAGAGGACACTGAAAAATTACAGGAGGACATAAGCAGGGTCTTCCAATGGGCAGTGGAGAACAACATGACGTTCAATGGTGATAAGTTTCAGCTGCTTAGGTATGAAGAAAAATGAAGAACTCAAAGGAACACTATATACAAAACGCAAAGGGTCTACATAGAGCGAAAGGAACACGTAAAGGACTTGGGAATAATTATGTCTGCTGATCTGTCGTTTAAAGACCATAACAAAACAAAGATCACAACCCGCCAGGAAGATGACGGGGTGGGTATTGAGAACTTTCAAAACAAGGAAATAAAGCCGATGGTGACACTATTCAAATCGCTAGTGCTCCCTCACTTAGGAATACTGCTCAGTGCTGACGGCCCGTTCAGGGCAGGAGAAATAGCAGAGCTGGAACAAATCCCGAATCGTTTACGGCTCACATTGAGCCATTGAAACATCTAAATTGGTGGGAACGCCTTCAAGTCTTGAACATGTACTCATTGGAGCGGAGGAGAGAATACATGATAATATACATGGAAAGTACTTGGGCCTGGTCCCAAATCTGCACACTGCCATAACAACATACTGGAGTGAGAGATATGGGAGAAGTGTAAAATAAACCCAGTGAGGAGCAGGGTGCGGTGGGGACAATGCGGGAGCACTGTGTAACATCCCGGGTCCCAGACTATTCAACATCTTACCAGAAGATATCCGAAACACGGCTGGAACCAGTGTAGAAAAACCTTCAAGAGGGGAAAATGGACAAAATATCTTCACCAGGTGCCAGATCAACCAGGCGTGATGGATATGTGGGGCAGCGGGCCTCCAGCAGCAACAGCCTGGTTGACCAGGCAAGCACCAGGCGAGCCTGGCCCATGGCCGGGCTCAGAGATAGATACTCTCGAAACTCTTAAAAGGTAAGGTATATAAAAGGCTCCAGGGTTCTGAGGCTCAGCCCCAAACCTTAAAAAATCCCTCTCTAGGACACAGTCTGGCCTAAAATTTTCTCAGGCAGAGTTCAAGCCCTGGTAGTCACTCCCTCCCAAGCCTTACCTATAAGGTTTACACAATGCAGCATATGGAAATGTTTTCCAAAAATTCTCTTGGAGTTATATTCATGTTTTTGTGGTACATCAAGCTTTTGAAACATTGCTTTGGTGTAGGTTTAAACCCTTTGGGGTCACAGGCCTTCTCAGAAGTGTTCCTGGGGTAAAATTTTGGAAAAAAAAAATTATTTTTCTTATGAAATGATAGAGAATCTTTCTAATCATCGCCACCAATATTATGAAATTTGATCGAAACTAACGGAATTATGCTTTGTGAAGTTATCGGTAGCCAATGACATTACGCTCGGCGATTTGCCCATTTTGACCCCTATTTTGGCAAATTCCAATATTTCAGTCTCCTAAAACATAAGCTATTTCGATAGGACTCATTTCTTCTATCGATTGAGTACAGAAAACTGCCTTTTTACCAATTTCATCTACCCAAAATAGTGGTCAGAAAATGACAATTTTCCAATTTCACCAAATTTCAACGTGCAATTTCAAAATGGGGTCCAGAATAAACAAGGCAGACATTCCTGGCACTAAAATAACATGTTCTCTGTTCATTAGTCACGTCTCAGGCCCTGTTCCATTACTTTTGCTTTTCATTTTGAATTTTTATTCTCACAAAAATAGAAGATTTACTGTTATGTATACAACTGCATCATTGTAAAAATGGTACAAATAAAATTTAGAGCACTTGTGCATGAATATAAGACTCGCCAGTTGATGTGTATTGGAGGCATTGTGTGATTTGTTTACTCTTGAACATCGTCAAAAATCGAACATTTTCACACTTTGAGCTCAATTTCAAGGTACTTGTCATTGTCATACCAATCAAAATCATCTCTATTTCTGTAATATATCTTCCATTCTATCAAATGAGACCAAGAAAACGAGAATACATCAAATATACCATACGAAAATCGACTGCAAAGTCGCTGTTTTTATCGAAAAAACGGTCAGAGTTTTTTTTTCTCATTATGCAGTGTGTACTGCAGGATTTTTTATATGCACACTGACCACACAGACCCTTCTTTCAAAGTACCTACCAGACGTTTTCTGCTTAAATTGAGGCCGCTAGAATTTGGGCGTACTATGCGGCACCAACCCCTGCTCGTAAAACGTACTAATGCGGCACCGACCCCCAAAGGGTTAAAGTTGGAAATGACCTGCTGGTCCATGGGCTGGAGGAGAGGAGTGGTTTAGGGGCAAAAACTTCACTTTGATGAATTCAAACTCCTCCACAATTTTCTCTACCAAGTTTGGAGGATGACAAGGGCATTGTCCATTATCAGGAGGCACTTAGAGTGCATGTTGTCAATAGATATTTCTTCACACTGTGGCCAAACACGCCATTGAACCAATCTAAGAAAATGTCCTTTGGCCCATGCCTTTTGTTAGACCTCCACTTCACACACAAGTTAGACTTGCTGACACCGCATCTGCCAAACACTGGGGATTTTCAAAAAGATACACCAGTAAAGGCTTCACTTTGCAATCACCACTGGCATTAGCACAAAGCATCAAAGTTAGCCTGTCTTTCATGGCTTATGTCCTGGCTGTGCCTTTTCCTCCTGAGTAATGTAGGTCCTGTTGGGCATTTTCTTCCAAAACAGGCCTGTTTCATCACAATTAAACACTTGTTGGGGAGAATTGTTCAGCCTCTGGTACTCTGGAATTCAGGCACATATTTTGCACCGCACTTTTGTCACAACTGGCTGCCTCACCATGCCTCACAACACTATGTATGCAACTTGATTCTTAAATTTGTAAACCAGCCTCTGCTGGCTTTAAGTCGCTCACTTCAGCACTTGTTGCAGGCATTTTCTTCGAGATCATCATGCAACTGCCTTGCTTTTCACATATTATTGCCTCGAAACAGTATCTGCTGCTAACTGTTTCTCGTTGATCCACCAACAACAACCTTTCCACATCTTAGCACTTGTGGTCTGTGTTTTGTGATCACAGATGAACCTTTTGCAACAACAGCTTCCTTGATTTTACTTGAATTTTCTTGGCCACAATGGTAGCGATGGTAGAAAAGGGTTTACCATACTGCCAAGCTCATGATCGCCTCCACTTTCATATTTTCTATTATTCCTTCTTCA
>WNWK01024050.1:0-30258 GCA_009830355.1 Cherax destructor | reverse complement strand
AAACCAGCAATCCGGGATAGCAACCTCACATCCACCGAGCCATCTCGGCGGACAAAGAGAGGGCGGCCGGATATCCGCCCAAAGCATACCGCCTCGGCCACCACCCCGAATCGAAAGGTGGCCTCCAGAGATACACCCGTCGCCCGAAAGATACCCAAGGCCACCCCCGGGTGACCGGAGAGGATCGGGACATCCCCAGGCGATCCAGATTCCACGGCAAACTACACCACCGCCAAGGACCTCAACGGAATGGGATGGACCACGATACCCTTCCCCCTACCTAGGAACTAGAATGCCTGAGGAGAGAAGCTCCCAGGGTAAAACTGGGAAGGAAATAAGGGAGGGATGGGGAGGAGGAGGAGGAAAGGGAAAAGGGAGGATGGGGAAGATGGGAAAAAGGGAGGGGGGGATTGGGGGGGTAATTAGGTTCGGTCTGAGGAAGAAGACCAAGAGGTCCAATTCCTCAGACCGATAGCCTCTTTACCACGACAAGGAGCCCCCCTTAAAGAGGATTCTTTCATGAACCCCTGCTCTCCCTATGATGACTCACACCACAGCCCCAAACCTCATAAGGCTGCCTGTCTCTGTTCAATTTAAAGAACTTATATTATTTATGTGGATATTCAACTACTTCTCCATCCAGGAGGATAATTATTTGCATGCATTCTGTTTGAGACATAGGCCTTTTTCTGACAGGATATCTTGTTCAGTGTGCTTTCCTGAATCTAAAATAATTTTAAGGCATGACTTATACTACCAAAGTACTGATAATTCTGCAGCTCTGAAGCAACTTAAACATTTACTTCCCTGTCTAAGAGACATGTCTACTCACAAGTTTTTCCATCTTGGCTATCCACCTCTCAGTAATTCGTGGATGAAAGCCACACACTGGTTTCAATGCCAAGTGACAGCACTTACCACTAACTACCCAGTGACTTGGAAACACACTTAAGTGCTCTGTTTAAGCTATTTACTGGAAAACATGTGAATCATATGAATTCTAGATTGAATCATAATGCTGAACAAGTATGCCTTATTGTCTGTCAGAATCCCAGTATTTTAACCTCCGGTATGAGAACTTTGCAGCTTAGATATTAGCGAGGAATATTAAGCAGGCATACTCTTGTTTTCTGCTCAAAATGCAATGAAAACTTTTCAGCCATGTTTGACTTTCATTAAATTGTTGCTGAGGATTATTTTGTTTACTCTCTGAGCGTTTATCCAGCCTAATTCCTGGTACCTGCACCACCCAGGTTTGACTCTCCATACCACACCTCACTACGTCTACGACAATAGCATCTATGATTGCTTTGCCATATTTGCATAGGATATGGAAGCTAGACTTTTTTTATCAAAAATTAAGTGTTCAAACTAAAGATGACCTAAATCCAACGTTTTGTTGGGATTGTGAAGATTAACTTACCTGCTTTATCACCTTGCATGAAACAAGACATTTTACTGTGCTAACATGAGCTCCAGCCCTGAGGAAATGTTGATCTCATGATACTCTGCTCCATTACTGTGTTGTCATTATAGGATGAGACAACTTTCCGAGTGCTCCTGTTGTCAGTACAGCAGGCTATGCTGACCAACCTTCTTTTATGGCTGGGGTGGTCTTGGTAAATCAATGAAGTGATGTTTGCAAGAATCTCCTCCACCTTTTCCTGGCATTCCATTCTCTGGAGTCCCTCACTTACAGCACCCACCATCATTTCTTTTAATCTATTCAGTTCTTCACATTCTTCTAGGCCTTTTGAACCCATCTCGACTATTCTCCTCTCTTATCATACATCAAAGCAAGGTTCCTGTAAGTAGACAGGATCCCAGAGCCAAGTTTAAGGAGTTAATGAGGCTTCTTTACGATAGGTGCTCTCTGGGGGCATATCTTCCAGATCCAGATCATGAGGCTCATGCCAAGCAGAGGCTACAGGCCCATTATTCATTATGGGTAGTGTTCAACAATCCTCTTACTCTATTATGAAAATAAGTCTCAAGTTATTTTTTGTCAGAGCATTACTTCCTTTGTCAAGCTTACTTCCTCTGAAAATGCTTGTGTCAGGGCTTTCAATTCATCTTCTTTTACCTAAGACTGTTCAACTGCCTCCCACCATACATAAGGGGGATTACCAATAGACCCCTGGCTATCTTCAAGAAGTCACTGGACAGGCACCTAAAGTCAGTACAGTGGACCCCCCGAGTTACGAACACCCCGGAAATCGTACAATTATGTAAGTATAATATTGTAAGTGCTTTTGTAAGTGTATTTTTGGGGGTCTGAAATGGACTAACCTACTTGACATTATTTCTTAAGGGAGTAAATTCGTTCGGTAATGGCACTTGAGCAGGCTTCTGGAATGAATTTTGTTCGTTACTCGGGGGTCCACTGTACCTGACCAGCCGGGCTGTGGTTCGTACGTCAGTTTGCATGCGGCCAGCAGTAACAGCCTGGTTGATCAGACCCTGATCCACCACGAGGCCTGGTCTCAGACTGGACTGTGGGGGCATTGACCCCCGAAACCCTCTCCAGGTATACTCCAGGTCTCCAGGAATGTGTTGTCTGCAGAATGCATGTTATTCTCCTTAAATATTCGGAGTACACAATTAACTGAATTCCAGAGGCTGACTTTTTCTCTATAAGCTTTTTTGTCAATACATAGGCAGGAGGCTCATGTAGCCTCGAGAGTCTTACCATAACAGTCCATCATAGGGAACACAAATAGAGTGAATTCTGTCATATTTAAAAGGCATTTTTATCCTTGTTGAAACATACTGCATTACCAAAACCAAAGAATAAACATCTATTCACATAGTGTTTCAATACATATGGCATAATGAAAGGCTATTTAGTATTAATGAACAAAAGCAAGAATTAAAGTTGGGATAATTTGCATAAGGTTTCAGTCCATCCTGGAGCATTATCAAGTTGAAATAGAGAGAAAATGGAAGAGTCAGAACACAGGTCAAGTGAAGAGGTAAGGAGGAAGATAAAACAGGTTAAGTGAAGAAGGAGAAAAACACACAGGTTGTATGAAGAGGTGAGGACCCTTGTAGGTTTAGCACTTTTATTATTATAATAATAATAATAATGAAGAGGTGAGGAGAAAGACAACACATAGGTTGGGTGAAGAGGTGAGGAGAAAGACGACACACAGGTTGGGTGAAGAGGTGAAGAGAAAGATATAACACAGGTTGTATGAAGAGGAGAGGAGGAAGCCAAGCTTGCAACTGTTGTAACAGCATCCAATTTCTTGCAACAATACAAGAAATTGCCATGGACATAATGGTACTTACCCTGCCGACCAAGCTCTCGGCAGAGCCCACGACTTCAGAATAAGGTCTGGAGACACTTCTAGGGCTGCTCGGGACACTGTGGGAGTGGCGGTCCCCTGGAAGGCTTCCATTGCTCTCACTGAGAGAGGTCGCTAAGAGAAACAAACATTATTTGAATTCTGCTTATGTAGCTTCATAAACAAATTATACATTGAAAAACAAGACCAGTAAACAACATAATATAATAAATATACAGTAATATTGTGTTTATTGTCGTATGAATTAAAAACATTTAAATCTGGCTATATTTTTATGTTATTTTCATTAGTTATGAACCTGTATCGTATCTATTCATTTACAGTGACTGGAAACACTACGCAGATACAATAGATTGTCAGTTATCCAGAGATTGGTTACTCAGCATCCAACAACATCCAGTATTCCTGCTCAAGCCAGCACCTAAATAGATAATTCTAAAAAAAGAATGCGCAACAAGACATCATAAAAAATAGAGTAAATTTGCCACAATACCCTAGCTGGAAGAAATCACAAATAACCCAAACTTAGGAGACAAAACCTATGACAATGTTTTGGTCCATTTTGGACCATTGTCAAGTGACTTGATGATTGTCCAGGACAGACTCATACATCCTCATGAGTTTGATGGCTGGGATACACAATACCATTAGCAGACTTGACACCATCATGAATGGTAATGAGGTCAATCCTATTATCTGCCTCAGTACTTGAAGCAAAAGATTTTGGCAAGTGTATAAGTGAGGATTTCCTGTGGGTTATTTGTGATAATAAAAGATAAAGTGATCATCTAGTGTCACTGAAAATCCAGGAAACCTTATTGCCGAGGCTGCTGCATAACCTGTGATCTACTGCAGTAAGACTATTTCAGACAAAAACTTCCCCTCACAGGGATCTATTATAGATGAAATAAATACATGGGCACTGGAGCGGCTTTTCCCTTCCTTTCATCAAACTTGACTGCCTCCCATTCCTTAGGCAATGTATAACAAATATAAGTTTAGTGTTTCCTTTGAAAATAATAACAGAACTGGTTGCTTGTAAAAGGATAGATTATTATTATTATTTTAAACACACTGGCCATCTCCCACTGAGTTAGGGTGACCTGAAAAAGAAACACTTTCACTATCATTCACTCCATCATTGTCTTGCCAGAGGTGCGCTGATACTACAGTTCAGATGCCCCTCCCAACTGCAAATATCTCCACACCTCCTTCAGAGTGCAGGCATTGTATTTCCCACCTCCAAGACTCAAGTCTAAATGGTTTCCCTGAATCCCTTCACAAAATTACCCTGCTCACACTCCAACAGCACATGAAGTCCCAAAAACCATTTGCCATATGAGTCATACAGTGCCTGGGGAATGCGAGAAAATTTCATTTGATCTGAGAGAGGGAAGCTACATTATAATTCCTTGGATCAAGAGCCCTTCATCAGCATCAATACTTCTTCCTCTAAGAATAAAGCGAGTACAAGCAAAACAAGAGAGGCATTATGTGTACATTGTACATAAATGGAGAGGCCATGGTGTACATTATGTATGGGGTAAGATATACAGTAATAATTGTAGGATTACTGACAATATGTTAGATAAAAGGACACATATGCAACTAATGTGACATTTTATTGTGGTTTTGTTTCCTTTTACCTAACAAGATACACATTGTATATGTAGAGAGAGTTAAAGTCACATAGTATGTAAACAGAGGTCAAGGTGCACACTGTGTTTGTGTACATGGAGAGATTAATGTTTGCTGTGTGCATGGAGAGGTAAATGTACACAAAGTGTATACATGGATTGGTGAAGGTACACACTATGTACATAGAGAGGTCAAGATACACATTATGTAAATGGAAAGGTCAAGGTATACACTGTACATAAGAATGTCAAGATGCACACTGTGTTCATGGAGAAGTCAAGGTACACATACTGTGTGTACATGGAGAGGTCAAGGTACACACAGTGTGTACACACTAGTAAGGCCAGAGTATACACACTACTATGGCCAGAGTATACACAGTGTGTACACACTAATATTGCCAGAATATACACAGTGTGTAAACACTGAGAGGTCAAGGTACACACACTACTGTGTACATGGGAAGGTCAAGGTACACACAGTACCGTGTACATGTGGAGGTCAACGTTCACACAGTACCGTATACATGGGGAGGTCAAGGTTCACACAGTACCGTGTACTTGGGGAGGTCAAACTACACAGTATATATGGAGATGTCAAGATGCACACTTTGTACATGGAAGGATCAGAAATCAGAAAACATGGATTGATCAATGTACACACAATAACCTAGCATGTTCACAATTTGTGTCGACATAATCACTATAGGTTGAGCAAGTGTTGGTTGGTTCACTGGTGTTACTCTCTAGTGCTGAATGGCAGCAGAATCATACATGTCTGCCTACTTTTCTTCTCTTTTATACAAATACAAATACAATTTTATTTCTTTGTTTGTGTACATGGGTTTACATTACAATCATAAATTGAGATGCAAGGAGAGCCTCTGGCATGCCTTGGCATTAGGGGCAGCTTAATCTAATGGCTTATAGACTATAAACATAATATTGGAGTAATTGAGTGAGTTTGAATTGGTAGATCAGTTAAATTATGATATGATGATAATACATTGTTCCTTACAAAATGATGATAGACATTGTAACTAGTGTTTAGTAGGATGGAACATAATAGCAAAAGTTAAATTATCTTAATGAAAATAACATTGAGCATTTTGAGAGTAATTTACAGTTTGAGTACGTATTTAGTTTAGGGTGATTAGGTGGCAACATAATTGTAAAAAATTGAAATTATTTTATAGGAAAATAACTTTGAGCATTTTTGAAGGCAATTTACAGTATGAGTATTTAGTTTAGGGTGAGTAGGTGGTTTTTGAGAATAGTCTTAAATTGATTTTCAGACAAGGTTATGATAAATTTTGCATCCACAGCTCATCAGGATTTGTGGCTATGATACAAGAATTTGTGGAGTAAACTTACCGAATTGCGATGAAATAGACACACGTGTAACATCTGGGTATCTTTATTGATGTTACACCAACCAGTGGCTTAATCAAATACAGGAACATAAATGGAAGACTGCAGAAAACAAAGTAATCAGTCCTTCAGCCTTGCAGAATTATACACCAATAACCAACACATAGGAGAAAAAAAGCTTAGGACAACATTTCACAGAATTATGTACAGAATACAACAGAAGATGAAATAAGCAGTCCCTTAGCCTATGAGCAAGCATAGAGCACTGTAGCCTTGTTGAATCTGATAAGGATACCCAGAAGTTGCACGTGTTTAACTCATCATCTTGTCGGTATTGTATACCACTGATATACTTGCCGAGTTGTGTTTATGGGGGTTGAAGCTTTACTCTTGCCTTGCCTCTTATCTTCAAAATTAGCCAATATTTACTGGTTCCTGGGCCTCATAAGCTCTACCTACTCTTGAAACTGTCTCCACCATTTCCTTACTCAACACATTGCATACAATCCTGATGTTGACTTTATTTGATATACAGTACGTACGTACATTACAGTACTGCACTAGTAATGGTGTTTGCCATGTCCTTATAGAACAAGCTGAAGAAATTGTGATGATGATGGATGAAGACAGTTAGTACATGAAATAAAGTCAACATTAGAGCTGTATGCAAGACATCTGGAATATAATCAGTAACTCTGTCATGAGAAGAGTCAACATAAATTAAACAATCACAGTAAAGATATAGCAGCTGTTCACTTAGGAGAAATCTATTAACAAATGGAACCTAGAGGTTATGTACACAAGAATGCTTCCCATATACACAACAATGATACTCGAAGAGCTGGAGTATGCAAAATGCGTAGAGTAAGTCCTCACTTAATTGATATAAACATCAGGAGTGCACAGAGCAATTTTAGCCTCATTGCAACAGGGTTAAATCAAGGAATAAGTGTTTGCAAAGCGAAAATTGTAAGGAGCACTTCCTACCACCACGCAGTTCAAAAACAAATGTGCAAACTCTACACAGACAGTGGCCCCGGCCGAGAATCATTTTTTCTCATGATCATTATAATGAAACAATGCTAAGTGAGGACTTATGTACTGTATTCAAAGAGAAGAGCAAAAAAAGTGAATGTCAAATGAACACAATTACATTAATACAGTGGTACCTCGAGTTACGATATTTTTTCGTTCGAGAATGCTGTTCAAGTGCCATTACCAAACGAATTTATCCCCATAAGGAATAATGTAAAATAGACTAGTCCTTTTACAACCCCAAAAATATACCTACAAAAGCATTTAAAAAAATAAACTTACATAAAAGGGCGATTTTGGGGACCATCGTAACTCGAGGTACCACTGTACCTAACACAACTTACCAAAATTCCTGTTAGGTAGACACAAATTGTGATACATACTAGTTCACTGTGTGCTGTGACCTCATCATATATAATGCATCACCTCATGTTCTGATTTTGTACGTGTCCAGTTCCTCACTTTCCACCCCATTTACAGTATGTTCAGTTTTCTATATTTTCTATTTTCTGAAGCCATACAAATTACATAGTGTTTCCTTTTTAAACAGTTTCTCAGCACTTAGTGCTCTGTCTGTTTTATCCAATTACATGTTCTAATCTTAAGTATTATAGGCTCATAACTAACGAGTTATTTGTTTAATTTCTTATATTTATAAATATAATGTATAACATACAGTGCAAACTGTAGGACAATAAAAGGCTTGTTCAGATGGAAATGAAAGTCGGAGGCGAATAAACTAAATGTCTATAGGAGTGTTGTTTAATGTCCTAGAAGTATGATATTATCTACTCTAGTAAAATTTTTTAAATTTTTAATGAGATCTAGATTCTAATGTACTAAAATATGGTCACAAGAAAAGCACAAAAACAAAGCAGACAACAAAGGAAGAGTCTGCAAGAGTTGCCAGTCAAGAACCACAGTCAGGAAGCTGCAGAAGACCCCTCGAGTGCACGGGGGTTAGGAAATGGTGTAGTATACTTTTCACTGCCATTAATTACATCAGCAGTTGCATTGCAATCATAGGAGTTAAAAAATGATGAAAACAAAATGTGCAAAATTCATTATCACTTAAAAGACAGCAACAAAACCTTTGCAAAAAATATCTTTAAAATGATTGCAGTCAACTGTTTGTGTCTACTGAGCATGCAGTTAAGTGGTGTGAACTTGTGCCTTATGTGTGCCAGTCAAATCTACACAAGGCTTGCTTTACTGGAAATGTTAGAACAATATACAACAAATGAAAATACAAGGGAATTACTTTTAGCATTAATCAAACTTGGGGGAACACACCCACTGCCATAAAAGTACGTATTGGGAAGAATACACAAAGTGACAGTAACAGGGAACGCCCAACTACATTAAAACTGGGTCAAAGTGTCCAGCAGTAATTGGGAAACCAACAGTACTTACAGATTTATGACAAAGGCACAAGTACTCCCGAGAGATAGTAGAGGAGAAGAGAGTTACCTAAGAGAGAGAGACAGAAGGGGAGTGGAGGGGGCACAGCCATTACGGGGGTGAGGGAGTCCGGACACCCCCACAGAACCACAGCATACGTCCCAGTCTAAGGCACCAGCAAATACACCAGCAGAAGGCGAAGACAGCTTAAGAGTTGACACTGATGATGGAAGAACACAGTGGTGGAGATGGTGATGGTGATTGTGATTGTGAGGATTTTGGTGAAGTTCAGGAGAGGATTGTGGTTGGGTATGTGAAATCAGATGTTGATGATGGGATATATGTTGCACCTGTTGATGAGTCTCATGGTGATAGTTGTGGTCAGAATCTTCAGGTAAAAGACGGTGGTATTGATAAATTTGTTGATAATGACGGTGATGGTGATTGCGCTCTGACTGTGGAACCTGAGGTAAGTGACGATGTGGATGGTGCTTATGGTGTTGGCTATGGCTATGGAAGTTGTGGTTATAGTAGGTTGTGTGGCAGGATGCTTGGTGAGAGGAACCACACTGAGGAAGACTGTGTGTGGAGGCAGCCACCTCAGACACACTGGAGGACACCTCAGAAGGGTCCTCAAGATGGAAAGAGGCAAGGTTATGGGTAGTCTCTAGTTCTGAGTCAGAGTCAGAGCTGGAGGGGTGGAAATTGTCAAGAGAGCGGTGAAGGGAAATGTTGGGAGGGCGTGGAGGAGCACGGAGGGAGCGGCGGTGGAATGGCATGTGGGACTGGCAAGGAGGAGTATTGGGCAGAACTCTAGAGGAGACATAAGGAAGGGTGACACAGGGGCGTAGAGATGCCATGTGCTGGAGCAGTGCCCGCACTGACAGCAGCTGGCTGGAGGGATCTTCGCACCCTGCTGAGGATTGAGCCACCTGGCTAGGGGGAGCAGGAAGGGCCAGGAGACCACCACGGGAAGGCCTGGGGTGGTGCTCCCTACGGGCGGAGGCTGGGGTGGTGGGGCATGACAGATGATGCCCCCTGGGGTACAGGGTGCGCGGGGTACCTCGGCCGTGGAACGAGGCACGCAGACCCCGTCTAAATGGTGCTGAACCAGTAGATGACTGATGCACGATGCCTGCCACGGCCAAGGCTTGAGCATGAGCCAGTCGCAGCCCATCGGCGATGTTGCTGAAGCTACGAGACTGGGCGTCCTGGCGACCAATGCATCCCAGTCCCCAGGAGTGAGTGGAGGTGCGGCGGGGGGGTGGCGTGGGGGGCTGCGGCCCGTCACTCAACTCCTCATCACTCAGGCTACACACAGTGAAGCACTATTAGTCAACAGTCAGCAAGAAAGACAAACAAGTTTGAGCAAGAGAGTACAATACACTCCCTTGCTGCAACTAGCAACACTGGTGTTAGACAAGCAGGCAGCACACCGACCAGTAATTCAATAACACACGTGTCTGGTAACCCCAGGAAATTATAGCAGCCGTGTGAGCAAATCAGCAGCAGCCCGGGTGATGCAAGGGAAGAGATAGTGTTAGTTGGCACTCAAGCTTGTGTTATAAATCATTGCCATGAAGGAAGTGCAACACCAGCTCATATAACTATTCAATCTTCCAGGAAACACATTAAGATTTACCTGTCAATGGTTCAAGTGATGGAAAGCAAAATTTATAGAATCATATTCCTGTATTAAAAAAGATGAGAGGTGAATGATCTCTGTATATTACTGTAAAGTTATTGCCAATACAAAGGTAATCTGCTTAAGAGCCCATCCCTTTTATCTTGGAATGTAACATAGTATTTCAATTTTCATAGTAGTGCAAACCACTTACTTATGAACTTGCAGTCCTTATAATGCTACTCATGCTTAACTTTATCCAATATTCAAAATACATTTTTCATCAGACATTTAACCTGTTATAACAGAAAATGTTTATTTAGTTATCATAGTACTGCATTTAGCTAAGGACCATCCACCTCTCTAAAAAATGAAATGATTGGATTAGAGATTACTGCATAATACTACAAAATTTGTAAATGATTTAGGATTGTAGTTTTTTAACTAATATTGTACTATATCTGAAGGATGTTCCGAGGGTCAACGCACCACCGGCCCGGTCCATGACCAGGGCTTGTATATTAAATTAAATATTTTTTTTTTTTATTCCTTTGCATAGTATACAATGTGTGATTTACACATTATAAAATATTGCTAAGCACAAAGAGAGCCACTAACATGCCTGAGTATTTTGGGCAGACTAATACTAATGCTATTGTATTATATACATACTTTGAATTTCCAGTGTTTGTAGCACTTACTGCCATTTCTTGTACACCATTCCAGTGTTACACCACTATGAGAAAAACTTATTGTGTCTTTTTGACACCTGCTTTTCTCATGAGCTCACAACTGACTTCTCTGGGAAAAAAGAGGGTTTGAACCCATGTTAAATAACCTGTTAAATTTTTTGCACTGGCAGGATTGCTCATCTTTTCTTTGACTCATATGCACATAAGATAACAGGTAAATCCTACAAACATCTACGTCTATTCAGCATACACATACCTTTACTTCAGTAAGTGGTTTGTAATAGTTCTTAAATTCTCATGTACAGTATTGCCTTTTCTACCTAGGCCTGGCCTAAGACCTACCCATGGTGAAGATAATCCCCAGAACTACTTAACAGATGGCAGCCAGTTTACAATTGTCAATGTTTTCACCATTGTTCCATGCATGACCTAGTGGCGAGAGCACTGGCTTGCTACTTTTAAGACTGGCTTGTCATGGGTTTGACCTTATGGCAAGCCAATTCCCAAGTTGTTTACAATTGTGATATAATTTTTGTGAGCCAACTGACTTCTTATTTTGATGGCAAGTGTTTTAAAGTAATAGTCTTTTTTGTCTTCAGTATACGTACTTAGAAAAAGGTGAAAAGCTATATTGCACAAGACTTATTAATTCTCTTGGGATGATTTCCCCTTTCCCCCCTTTTTTTTACAGTTTGCATATTCCTTTCAGATAGAAAATCTCTAATCTAATATAATACGTATTTTGCCTTTCATTCCACCTATGTTTTGTAATTTACAGATTAGTCTTGAATGAGAAACCTTATTAAAGATTTTCTTAAAATCCAAATACTACAGTGGAACCCTGGATTTTGTACTTAATCCGTTCCAGAAGGTCGGTCTAAATCTGAAGCATACGAAAACTGAAGTAATATTTCCCATAAGAAATAATGCAAATACAATTAATCCGTTCTAGACACCCAAAAATATTAACAAAAAAAAAAAAACATTTTTTTAAAGAATAACTATATTTTAGCATACAGAAAACAATGAAAAATAAATATAAATGACTAATTTTAATGCTAAATGAACATTACATACCTTTATTGAAGACTCTTGTTGGCGTATTGAAGAAGGCAAGGAGGGGAGAGGGAGTTAAGGTTATTGTTTGGAAGAGGAATTTCCCTCCATAAGGACTTCAGGTATCAAAGCCCTCTCTGGGGTTACTTCCCTTCTTTGTCTTTTACTGGCACTGGACCCCTGTTGCACTAAAAATCTGTTCAGGGAGCTCTGTTTCTGGCGTCTCAAAGATTTGCCTAAAATGGGACAAGGTATTGTCACTGAACATGTTGCAGAAACGGCTTGTATCAGCTTGGTCAGGGTGATATGTTTCAACAAAAGTTTGCAACTCATTCACTTTGCACACAAGTCCTTAATCACTGAAGAAGGCACCTTCTCCCCTCTCTCTTCTTCCTCCTCCTCTGAAGCAATTTCCTCAGCTGTGGTCTGTTGCTGTTCCAGATGAAGATCTTACAGCTCTTCAGTGGTTAGCTCTTCCCTGTGGTCCTCCACCAACTCTTCCATATCCTGGGCACTCACATCCAACCCCATGGACATCCCCAAAGACACAATAGATCCCACAACAGGCATAGGGTCATCAGGGTCAGCTTCAAACCCTTAACCAAAGGGTTGGCACTAGGAACTTTCTTTGGGCCCATGGTGGCTTATTTCACAGTCGCAATCAATAAACAAGCAAAAAAATTGCGAAATGTTTCGGATGAATGCTCACTCAACCAGTGACAGAGCCAGACTGAGACACTTACACATGAGAGTGGCAGCGTCCTGAGGGACAGGCGGACGCATCTGATACGTATGATTTCCGGATGGAGGTACGAAATCCAGACCAAAATTTTGCCCAAAAAAGTGTTCTAAATCCGAAATGTATTATATTCGGACCGCACGAAAACCAGAGTTCCACTGTAACTGTAATAGACCTAACTATAATAATAATAATAATATCTTTATTTACTACAAGTACATGTTCAAGGTATACAGGCCTAGCTGACAACAATGACATACTACTATATAGAAACCTGCTTGTTATGCAGAGCATTTCGGACAAATTAGGTCAGTTTTGTCCCAGGATGCGACTCACACCAGTCAACTAACACTTTTTTTTTTTCTTTTTCAACAAGTCGGCCGTCTCCCACCGAGGCAGGGTGACCCAAAAAGAAAGAAAATCCCCAAAAAGAATATACTTTCATCATCATTCAACACTTTCACCACACTCATACATAATCACTGTCTTTGCAGAGGAGCTCAGATACGACAGCTAAGAATAGTCCCTCCCAGCTGTCACTATCCCAGACCCCTCCTTTAACCCTTTGGGGGTCCAAGGGGGGTCTCTGAAACTCGTTCTCAGGGTCCACGAATTTAAAAAAAAAAAAAAATTATTTTTTCTTATGGAATGATAGAGAATCTTTTTCCGATCATAACGCCACAAAAATTATGAAATTTGATCGAAAACTAACGGAATTATGCTTTCGCGAAGTTAGCGGTAGCCATGACACTTACGCATCGGCGATTTCGCCCACTTTGAGCCCTATTTTCGGCACACTGCAATGTTTCAGTCTACTACAATTATAGCTATTTCGCTAGAACTCCATTTGTTCTATCGATTGAGTACACGAAACTGCCTATTTACCAATTTCAACTACCCAAAATAGTGGTCAGAAAATGGCAATTTGGCCAATTTCACACAAATTTCAAACGATGCCAATTTCAAAATAGGATCCATAATAAACAAGACAGACATTCCTGGCACTAAAATAACATCTTCTCTGTTCATTAGTTACGTCTCAAGGCCCTCTTACATTACTTTTGCTTTCCATTTTGAATTTTTATTCTCACAAAAAATAGAAGATTTATTGTTATGTATACAACTGCATCATTGTAAAAATGGTATAAATAATATCAGAGCACTTGTGCATGAATATTAGACTCGCCAGTTGATGTGTATTGGACGCATGGTGTGATTTGTTTACTCTTGAACATCGTAAAAAATCGAACATTTTCGCTACTTTGAGCTCAATTTCAAGGTACTTGTTATTGTCAAACCAATCAAAATCATCTCTATTTCTGTAATATATCTTCCATTCTATCAAATAAGAACAAGAAAACGAGAATACAACAATAAATACCATACGAAAATAGACTGCAAAGTCGCTGTTTTAAACCAAAAACACGGTCAGAGTTTTTTTTTCCTCATTATGCACTGTGTGGTGCAGGAATTTTTTTATACCGCGCACACTGACCGCACAGACCCATTCTATCACATCTAGGCCTAACAGCCTGTTTCTGCTTGATTTGAGGGCGCTAGAATTTAGGAGTACTAGTACGTCAATAACCCCAGTGCGTAAGACGTACTAGTACGACCAAAACCCCGAAAGGGTTAAAGTGCAGGCATTGTACTTCCCATTTCCAGGACTCAAGTCCAACTAAATCAATTAACTGGTTTGCCTGAATCCCTTCACAAAATGTTACCCTGCTCACACTCCAACAGATCGTCATGTCCCAAAAACCATTCGTCTCCATTCACTCCTATCTAACACGCTCACACATGCTTGCTGGAAGTCCAAGCCCCTCGCCCACAAAACCTCCTTTACCCCTTCCCTCCAACCTTTTCTAGGATGACCCCTACCCCGCCTTCCTTCCTCTACAGATTTAAACGCTCTCCAAGTCCTTCTACTTTGATCCATTCTCTCTAAATGACCAAACCACCTCAACAACCCCTCTTCAGCCCTCTGACAAATACTTTTAGTAACTCCACACCTTCTCCTAATTTCCACATTCCGAATTTTCTGCATAATATTTACACCACACATTGCCCTTAGACAGGACATCTCCACTGCCTCCAGCCTCCTCCTCGCTGCAGCATTTGCAACCCATGCTTCACACCCATATAAGAGTGTTGGTACCACTATACTTTCGTACATTCCCTTCTTTGCCTCCATGGATAACGTTTTTTGTCTCCACAGATACCTCAACGCACCACTCACCTTTTTTCCTTCATCAATTCTATGGTTAACCTCATCCTTCATAAACCCATCCGCTGACACGTCAACTCCCAAATATCTGAAAACATTTACTTCTTCCATAATCCCTCTCTCCAATGTGATATCCAATTTTTCTTTATTTAAATCGTTTGATACCCTCATCACCTTACTCTTATCTATGTTCACTTTTAACTTTCTACCTTTACACACTCTCCCAGGTACTCACATAGGTACCAATTTTACTGATGGGTGAACAACTGGTGTAAGGAAACACGTCCAATGTTTCCACCCCTTTACCGGGAATCGAACCCGGACCCTCACCGTGTGAAGCGAGAGCTTTTGCCACCAGGCCAAAAGCTATGCGACTGTCATGCTAGATGAATATTTGATATATGATATACTATACAGGAATTTTCTAGTTTGCTCTACAAGTGTTTTTTTCTACTTTTCTAAAACTAGGTTCTTCTGTACTTTTCTTATCAGTAAGGCAGGCCAATACAGGAGGGCCCCACATATACAGCACTCTCTTTTCAGTGTTCTATATTTTCACTGGCTTTCAACTGAGCCATTGTTCATTATGTTTGGTGACTTTACCGCTTTTCCTGTTTTCCTACAACAGTTGAATAAGGGAAGGGAAACTGGTGCTGTATTTTAAGTTATGTATTGTATATACAGCCTCTCCTCCCTTAGTGACATACTCGTTTACCGACGACTCGGACTTATGACGGGCTCTCTGACCAGTATGCATGATTGGACAGACAATTTTCTTAACAAATTACTTAGATTATACAACAAACATTGTCCTATAAAAATGAAACAGATTAAGAATAAATGGCTAGGTTGCCCATGGCTAACTAACAGCTTACTAAAATCCATTAACAAGAAACATCAATATAAAAAGCAATATAGACGGGGCTTCATACATAAAGATTTTATTAAACACTATTCATCAGTTCTTACCAAACTAATGAAAAAAGCCAAACAATTGTACTACTCCAGCAGATTCACTGAAACAAGAGGAGATATAAAAAAGACCTGGAAAACACTCTCACAGATTCTGGGCACCCACAAACTAAAAAAACTAGGGATATTGTCCTAACTAAACCAAATGAAACACCCCTACAGCCTATTGATACAGTAAACAAAATGAATGACTTCTTCTCAACCATAGGATCAAATCTTGCCAGTAAAATCCCAGATACCAACGCCCAAGCAAGTGATTACCTAGATGGGAATTTCCCATCCTCCTTCTATCTTGCACCTACTGAGACCACTGAAGTCACCATGATAATCAAGTCACTTAAAAATAAATCAGGGAATCTGTCTCAAGTTCCACCATTATTATACAAGCGAGCCGCCCATGTCCTTTCACATGCTATTTCATTACTTTTTAACAAATCACTAGAAACTAGCACTTTCCCAACACTACTCAAAACAGCTAGGGTTACGCCAATACACAAAGGTGGTGACCCCATAGACGTAAACAACTATAGGCCAATATCAAACTTACCGTTGCTATCCAAAATCTTTGAGAAACTTGTGCACAAGAGATTATACTCATTTATAACGACACAAAGCATACTCAACCCCTGCTAATTTGGCTTGTTTCAATCTCTGGTAAAACTCTGGCTTAGTCCACTTAATACACTTGTTCCAAGTCCTTTAATTTCTTTTCATGACATTCCAACAACTTATGTTATTCTAATCCTTACTGATCTGTCTTTTATCCTATTGTGAATAACCTGTTTAATTCCACTTTAAAATATTTTATGTTACAGAACTTTCTCTTTAAACTGTTTATATCTATTCATTGTAATAATTTATTTCATGTTATTTAAATTCAATGTAATAATTTATTTCATGTCATTTAAATTCAATGTAATAATTTATTTCATGTTTTTTAAATATAGTGATCAATCAAATCACTCTATTTTCCTTTCTTGTAATCTGGTCATATGTACATCACTCATGTTCATGAAGCAGCAGCCATTCTCAGTCACAAGGTCATAAAGCAGTACAAGAGAATTATCCCACCTTGCATGATCTGTGACCTCATATGAGCTGGGAAAGATTGTAAGTATCTGTACTGTACTAGAGAACTGACTCCTACCTGACATGACCTAAAAAAAATATTCTAATCCATAGAGGTTTGCTGGAACTTTTCCAAGGAGGGCAAAGGTTTCCAGGAAGGCTGGGGACAATGATTTCCAGGAAAGGGAAAGCAGTAGAGGTTTCCAAGAATGGGGGGAGGTTGATTTCCAAGAATGGTGGGGTAAAGGGGGCAAGGGTTTCCAAGAATGGTGGGGGTAAGGATTTCCAAGAATGGTGGGGTAAGGGTTTCCAAGAATAGTGAGGTAAGAGTTTCCAAGAATGGTGGGGCCAAGGGTTTCCAAAAATGGAGGCAAGGCTTTCCAAGAATGGTGGGGCAAGGGTTTCTAGGAAGGAGAGGCAAAGGATTCAAGCAGAGACAGTTGAATAGACCAGCCATCAGCATAATCTTTTTCCTTAAGAGAGGATTGATCTAGTGGGAATCAACTACCCACTCTTGTCCTGCTGATCCAGAGAGAATCAACTACCCACTCTTGCCCTGCAGATCCAGAGGGAATCAACTTCCCACTCTTGCCCCAGCAGAAAAGAAATCATAAATACACTGTACATTCAATAATTATTAACCTACAAACTTAAGCAATCACAAGACATAAAAATATGTCTTGTATATGAAAAAAAGAATAAGGTACTTTTCTACTTTTGTCAAGAAGGAAGGGCAAAAAGAAAGGGAGGGAAGGTGAAGGAAGGAGAAAAGGGAGAGGGAGAAAGAGAGAAAGGGAGGGAAGGAGAAAGGGAGGGTGGAAAAAAGGGAGGGAGAGGAGTGCTAAAAGTTTGGGAATGAGCTATTATATCATGGATGGGCAGCTATAAGCAGCATCACTAGCTGTCTTTCTTGAGAATATCATAAGAAGCAACCATCCATTCCTCAACAAAATCACATTTGTAGTGAATGGGAAGCAGCTGACTAACTAGAAACATAAAACCTACACACGGCATACCTTTTTATCTGAGGACATTTTGTCTTAAATGTAGCTTTATCAAGTCTACACACTTGGTAAATCCCTATTTATAACAGAACTTCGTAAAACAAGAAGGCCTTCTTTATACAGTATATATACATGTGTAAATTATACAGTACATATATGTATGTGTGTACATACAGACACACACATCATACATACATACATACAAGTCACATTTGGAGCCAGTCGTCACATCCTCTGGATATACGACAAATAAACTGATCACACAAAAACCCTAGCTCACAGCTGGCTCCAACTTTTCCCTTTCCCTATATACATGTTAAAATTAACGCTAAATAAAGTACATGTATGAACTTATAAATTATTTACAAAGTTACACAGCTCTTGCTAGAGCCAGGCTTTGAAATAAACTAAGGTAAGACAAGACTGATAGCCATTAGCTTGAAAAATAAATACAGGAACTCTTAATGTAACCTCTAAAGATCTCTTTAGTAAAAACAAAATAAAAAAATCTGGAGAATAATAAAACTGGCCTTAAGGCCCTAATACTAAGCTGGTGTTGCCGTTCCTTCAAGGCCTTGTATTATCCTGACAGGTTTTTGAGGAGAACTCCAACACGCCATGCTGCAACGCTTAACCTCAACCTTACCATGATAATCTGGCGTCAAATACTGCATCTGTTTGCTGAAAATTACCAAAGGTATGTTAAAAACACAAATACTGCATAAATGTATAAAATATAAAGGAGTGATGCAACAAAATTTTGATAAATAATGAAATATATGCAGCTGGATCGTGACAATAAGTTAAAAAATGCTGAGAATAAGATTTAAGAAAGACTAAGGTATTAATGCAAAGTGAAAGCATATTTATAAATGAGAAAAAAAGGGGGCATCAGTGTCTGCAAAATATATATTATCACACTGAGATCCTCTTTTTTTTTGGTACTTACCAGCATAATATAGAGACATAGATTCAGATGATTAATACAATATGTACTTAAGTGCATCATCACAGTGATTGTGCATCTGATTTAAAACTAGCTTAGTTTATTAAAAATAAATTTTTGAATTACTGTACAGAATACCCTTATACTAACATATAATGTACAGTATACCATTGTTCCCTAATGATTAGTTACATAAATATGAATACTTGGAAAATGGCAACCTGCTATGTTACTCACTTACTCTACATGAGTGTGGTGAGCATGTGTGATTGAGTGTACTCACCAATTTGTGGTTGCAGGGGTCGAGTCGAAGCTCCTGGCCCTGCCAGTTGCTACTAGGTCCACTCTATGCCTGCTCTAAAAGCCCTGTCGTACCTCTCCTTAGAGCTATGTAAGGATCCTGCCTCCACTACATCACTCTCCAGATTGTTCCACTTCCTGACAACTCAACAGAGTTTTCAACTTCCAGTTGTGGTCCCTTGTTCCTGTGTCCCATCTCTGAAACATTCTGTCCCTATCCACCTTGTCAATTCCTCTCAGTATTTTATATGTCATTATAATGTTCCCTCCCCTATCCCTTCTGTTCTCCATTGTCATCAGGTTGATTTCCCTTAACTTCTCCTCATAGGACATACCCCTTAGCTCCAGAACTATTCTTGTTGCAAACCTTTGCACTTTCTCTAATGTCTTGACATACTTGACCAGGTGTGGATTTCATACTGGAGCTGCATACTCCAATATGGGCCTCACGTACATGAAGTACAGTGTCATGAATGCCTCCTTACTTAGATGTCAAAATGCTATTCTTAGGTCTGCCAAGGGCCTATATGCTGTAGCAGTTATTTGGTTGATGTGTGCCTCAGGGGATGTATTCAGTGTGATGCTCAACCCTACATCCTTGTTCCTGAGTGAGGTTTGCAGTCTTTGACCCCCGAGCATGTACTCCATTTGTGTGTACTCACCTAACTGTGGTTGCATGGGTCGAGTCATAGCTCATGGCCCCATCTGTGTGTGTGTGGGGGGTTGAGTCACAGCTCCTGACCCTGCCTCTTTGTGTGTATAAAAATATAAAATAAATAAATAAATTATATATAAAGTGGACCCCCGGTTAACGTAATTAATTCGTTCCAGAATGCTGTTCAAGTGCCGTTACCAAACGAATTTGTTCCCATAAGGAATAATGTAAATTAGATTAGTCATTTTAGACCCCCAAAAATACACTTACATAATTGTTTGAGTTTGGAGCAGTACGTAAACCGGGGATCCACTGTGTGTGTGTGTACTCACCTAATTGTGGTTGCAGGGGTCGAGACTCAGCTCCTGGCCCCGCCTCTTCGCTGTCCGCTACTGGGTCTCTGCTCTCCCTGCTCCATGAGCTTTATCATACCTCGTCTTAAAACTATGTATGGTTCCTGCCTCCACTATATCTTTCTCTAGACTATTCCACTTCCTGACTACTCTGTGGCTGAAGAAATGCTTCCTAACATCCCTTTGACTCATCTGAGTCTTCAGCTTCCAGTTGTGTCCCCTTGTTTCTGTGTTCCCTCTCTGGAACATCCTGTCACTGTGTGTGTGTGTGTACTCACCTAGTTGTGGTTGCAGGGGTCGAGACATAGCTCCTGGCCCCGCCTCTTCACTGGCCGCTATTGGGTCACTCTCCCTGCGCCATGAGCTTTATCATACCTCTTCTTAAAGCTGTGTATAGAACCTGCCTCCACTACATCGCTTCCCAAGCTATTCCACTTCCCGACCACTCTGTGACTGAAGAAATACTTCCTAACATCCCTGTGATTCATCTGAGTCTTCAACTTCCAACTGTGTGCCCTTGTTGCTGTGTCCCATCTCTGGAACATTCTGTCTCTGTCAACCTTGTCAATTCCTCTCAGTATTTTATATGTCGTTATCATTTTATTATTTATTTATTAACACATCGGCTGATTCCCACCAAGGCAGGGTGGCCCGAAAAAGAAAAACTTTCATCATCATTCACTCCATCACTGTCTTGCCAGAGGGGGTGCTTTACACTACAGTTATAAAACTGCAACATTAACACCCCTCCTTCAGAGTGCAGACACTGTACTTCCCATCTCCAGGACTCAAGTCCGGCCTGCCGGTTTCCCTGAATCCCTTCATAAATGTTACTTTGCTCACACTCCAACAGCACGTCAAGTATTAAAAACCATTTGTCGTTATCATGTCCCCCCTATCTCTCCTGTCCTCCAGTGTCGTCAGGTCGATATCCCTTAACCTCTCCTCGTAGGACATACCCCTTAGCTCCGGGACTAGTCTTGTTGCAAACCTTTGCACTTTCTCTAGCTTCTTTACGTGCTTGGCTGAATGTGGGTTCCAAACTGGTGCTGCATACTCCAGTATGGGCCTAACGTACACAGTGTACAGGGTCCTGAACGATTCTTTATTAAGATGTCGGAATGCTGTTCTTAGGTTTGCTAGGCGCCCGTATGCTGCAGCAGTTATTTGGTTGATGTGCGCCTCAGGAGATGTGCCTGGTGTTATACTCACCCCAAGATCTTTTTCCTTGATTGAGGTTTGTAGTCTCGGGCCCCTAGACTGTACTCCGTCTGCGGTCTTCTTTGCCCTTCCCCAATCTTCATGACTTTGCACTTGGTGGGGTTGAACTCCAGGAGCCAATTGCTGGACCAGGCTTGCAGCCTGTCCAGATCCCTTTGTAGTTCTGCCTGGTCCTCGTCTGATTGAATTCTTCTCATCAACTTCACATCATCTGCAAACAGGGACACTTCGGAGTGTGTCCCTGTGTGTGTGTGTGTATGTGTGTGTGTGTGTGTGTGTGTGTGTGTGTGTACTCACCTATTTGTACTCACCTATTTGTGGTTGCAGGGGTCGAGTCATAGCTCCTGGCCCCGCCTCTTCACTGATTGCTACTAGGTCCTCTCTCTCCCTGCTCCATGAGCTTTATCAAACCTAGTCTTAAAACTATGTATGGTTCCTGCCTCCACTATGTCGCTTTCTAAGCTATTCCACTTCCTGACAACTCTATGACTGAAGAAATACTTCCTAACATCCCTTTGACTCATAGGAGTCTTTAACTTCCAATTGTGACCCCTTGTTTCTGTGTCCCTCTCTGGAACATCTTGTCTCTGTCCACCTTATCTATTCCTCGCAGTATTTTATATGTCGTTATCATGTCTCCCCTAACCCTCCTGTCCTCTAGTGTCGTCAGGCCGATTTCCCTTAACCTTTCTTCGTAGGACAATCCCCTTAGCTCTGGGACTAGTCTTGTTGCAAACCTTTGCACTTTCTCTAATTTCTTGACGTGCTTGACCAGGTGTGGGTTCCAAACTGGTGCTGCATACTCCAGTATGGGCCTGACGTATATGGTATACAGAGTCTTGAATGATTCCTTAGTGAGGTATTGGAACGCTATTCTTAGGTTTGCCAGCCGCCCGTATGCTGCAGCAGTTATCTGATTGATGTGTGCCTCAGGAGATGTGCTCGGTATTATACTCACCCCAAGATCTTTTCTTTGAGTGAGGTTTGCAGTCTTTGGCCACCTAGACTATACTCTGTCTGCGGTCTTCTTTGCCCTTCCCGATATTCATGACTTTACATTTGGCAGGGTTAAATTCAAGGAGCTACTTACTGGACCAGGCTTGCAGCCTGTCCAGGTCTCTTTGTAGTCCTGCCTGATCCTCGATTGATTTGATTCTTCTCATTAACTTCACATCATCTGCAAATAGGGACACTTCTGAGTCTACCCCTTCCGTTATTTTGTGTGTGTGTGTGTGTGTGTGTGTGTGTGTATATATATATATATATATATATATATATATATATATATATATATATATATATATATATATATATATATACAGTGCTACCTCGAGTTACGATATTTTTTCGTTCGAGAATGCTGTTCAAGTGCCATTACCAAACGAATTTATCCCCATAAGGAATAATGTAAAATAGACTAGTCCTTTTACACCCCCAAAAATATACTTACAAAAGCATTTAAAAAAATAAACTTACATAAAAGGGCGATTTTGGGGACCATAGTAACTCGAGGTACCACTGTATGTATGTATGTATGATATATGTATGTATGATATATGTATGTATATATGTATGTATGATATATGTATGTATGTATGTATGTATATATATATATATAATAGCTCTTGTTCCTTTTATTTTCTCTATTGTCCATGGGGAAGTGGAAAAGAATCTTTCCTCCGTAAGCCATGCGTGTCGTATGAGGCGACTAAGATGCCGGGAGCAATGGGCTAGTAACCCCTTCTCCTGTACAAATCTACTAAAAACGAGAAGAAGAAAAACTTTATAAAATTGGGTTGTCTGAATGTGCGTGGATGTAGTGCGGATGATAAGAAAGAGATGATTGCCGATGTTATGAATGAAAAGAAGTTGAATGTCCTGGCCCTAAGCGAAACAAAGCTGAAGGGGGTAGGCGAGTTTCAGTGGGGAGAAATAAATGGGATTAAGTCAGGAGTATCTGAGAGAGTTAGAGCTAAGGAAGGGGTAGCAATAATGTTGAAGGATCAGTTATGGAAGGAAAAGAGGGAATATAAATGTGTAAATTCAAGGATTATGTGGATTAAAATAAGGGTCGGATGCGAAAAGTGGGTCATAATAAGCGTGTATGCACCTGGAGAAGAGAGGAGTGTAGGAGAGAGAGAGATTTTGGGAGATGTTAAGCGAATGTATAGGAACTTTTGAACCAAATGAGAGAGTAATTGTGGTAGGGGACCTAAATGCTAAAGTGGGAGAAACATGCAGAGAGGGTGTAGTAGGTAAGTTTGGGGTGCCAGGTGTAAATGATAATGGGAGCCCTTTGATTGAACTTTGTATAGAAAGGGGTTTAGTTATAGGTAATACATATTTTAAGAAAAAGAGGATAAATAAGTATACAAGATATGATGTAGGGCGTAATGACAGTAGTTTGTTGGACTATGTATTGATAGATAAAAGACTGTTGAGTAGACTTCAGGATGTACATGTTTATAGAGGGGCTACAGATATATCAGATCACTTTTTAGTTATAGCTACAGTGGGAGTAAAAGGTAGATGGGATACAAGGAAAATAGAATCAGTAAGTAAAAGAGAGGTGAAGGTTTATAAACTAAAAGAGGAGGCAGTTAGGGTAAGATATAAACAACTATTGGAGGATAGATGGGCTAGTGAGAGTGTAGGCAATGGGGTCGAAAATGTATGGGGTAGATTTAAAAATGTAGTGTTAGAGTGTTCAGCAGAAGTTTGTGGTTACAGGCGAGTGGGTGCGGGAGGGAAGAGGAGCAATTGGTGGAATGATGATGTAAAGAGAGTAGTAAGGGAGAAAAAGTTAGCATATGAGAGGTTTTTACAAAGTAGAAGTGATGCAAGGAGGGAAGAGTATATGGAGAGAAAAAGAGAGGTTAAAAGAGTGGTGAAGCAATGTAAAAAGAGAGCAGATGAGAGAGTGGGTGAGATGTTATCAGCAAATTTTGTTGAAAATAAGAAAAGTTTTGGAATGAGATTAATAAGTTGAGGAAGCCTAGAGAACAAATGGATTTGACAGTTAAAAATAGGAGAGGAGAGTTATTAAATGGAGAGTTAGAGGTATCGGGAAGATGGAGAGAATATTTTGAGGATTTGTTAAATGTTGATGAAGACAGGGAAGCTGTGATTTCGTGTGTAGGGCAAGGAGGAATAACATCTTGTAGGAGTGTGGAAGAGCCATTTGTGGGTGTAGGGAAGTTCGTGAGGCAGTGGGTAGAATGAAAGGGGTAAGGCAGCTGGGATTGATGGGATAAAGATAGAAATGTTAAAAGCAGGTGGGGATATAATTTTGGAGTGGTTGGTGCTATTATTTAATAAATGTATGGAAGAGGGTAAGGTACCTAGGGATTGGCAGAGAGCGTGTATTGTTCCTTTGTATAAAGGCAAAGGGGACAAAAGAGAGTGCAAAAATTATAGGGGAATAAGTCTGTTGAGTGTACCTGGTAAAGTGTATGGTAGAGTTATTATTGAAAGAATTAAGAGTAAAACAGAAAGCAGGATAGCAGATGAACAAGGGGCTTTAGGAAAGGTAGGGGGTGTGTAGACCAAGTGTTTACAGTGAAACATATAGGTGAACAGTATTTGGATAAGGGTAAAGATGTTTTTGTGGCATTTATGGATTTGGAAAAGGCGTATGATAGGGTAGATAGGGGGCAATGTGGCAGATGTTGCAGGTGTATGGAATAGGAGGAAGGTTACTGAAAGCAGTGAAGAGTTTTTATGAGGATAGTGAGGCTCAGGTTAGAGTGTGTAGGAGGGAAGGGGACTATTTCCCAGTAAAAGTGGGCCTTAGACAAGGATGTGTGATGTCACCGTGGTTGTTCAATATATTTATAGATGGGGTTGTAAGAGAAGTGAATGCGAGGGTCTTGGCAAGAGGTGTTGGGCTAAAAGATAAAGAAGCAAATACAAAGTGGGAGTTGTCACAGTTGCTTTTTGCTGATGACACTGTGCTTTTGGGAGATTCTGAAGAGAAGCTGCAGAGGTTGGTGGATGAATTTGGTAGGGTGTGTAAAGAAGAAAATTGAAAGTGAATATAGGAAAGAGTAAGGTGATGAGGATAACAAAAAGAATAGGTGACGAAAGATTGGATATCAGATTGGAGGCAGAGAGTATGGAGGAGGTGAATGTATTCAGATATTTGGGAGTGGACATGTCGGTGGATGGGTCTATGAAGGATGAGGTGAATCATAGAATTGATGAGGGAAAAGGGTGAGTGGAGCACTTCGGAGTCTGTGGAGACAAAGAACCTTGTCCATGGAAGTAAAGAGGGAATGTATGAGAGTATAGTTATACCAACGCTCTTATATGGGTGTGAAGCATGGGTGATGAATGTTGCAACGAGGAGAAGGCTGGAGGCAGTGGAGATGTCATGTCTGAGGTCAATGTGTGGTGTGAATATAATGCAGAGAATTCGGAGTTTGGAAATTAGGAGGAGGTGCGGGATTACCAAAACGATTGTCCAGAGAGCTGAGGAGGGGTTGTTGAGATGGTTTGGACATGTAGAGAGAATGGAACGAGACAGAGTGACTTCGAGAGTGTATAAATCTGTAGTGGAGGGAAGGCGGGTAGGGGTCGGCCTAGGAAAGGTTGGAGGGAGGGGTAAAGGAAGTTTTGTGTGCGAGGGCTTGGATTTCCAGCAAGCATGTGTGAGCGTATTTGATAGGAGTGAATGGAGGCATATGGTTTTTAATACTTGACGTGCTGTTGGAGTGTGAGCAAAGTAACATTTATGAAGGGATTCAGGGAAACCGGCAGGCCGGACTTGAGTTCTGGAGATGGGAAGTACAGTGCCGGCACTCTGAAGGAGGGGTGTAAATGTTGCAGTTTTATAACTGTAGTGTAAAGCACCCTTCTGGCAAGACAGTGATGGAGTGAATGATGAAAGTTTTTCTTTTTCGGGCCACCCTGCCTTGGTGGGAATCGGCCGATGTGTTAATAATAAAAAAAAAAAAAATATATATATATATATATATATATATATATATATATATACACACACACACACACACATATATGTACACATACATACAAGTCATGGGGGATGGAAATCTTCAGCTCAGGATCTTTCACACATCTCCATGTATCATCAAGAGCTATGCACTGTTGCAAGAGTAGTAACAGATGGATTAAGAAGTTTCCTCAGAGGAAGGGTAGCATAGTGACACCAGCCTGTTCCTTCTCAGATATGGCGGTCAGGCACTGTTCTGTCACTCATACCTCCTGTCCCCTCAACCCCCTCCCCCATGTGGGGTAGTGTAGGTTAATGGAACCTCAGAGGTCCCCTCCACATAATTAATATACAGTATTTCAGTGATATTAATTACCTTATTTGCTTGCCCATTAGGTATCCCTATTTTTTGCCTAAATTACTTTTAAAATATCAACTTTCATCCAATGGGCTGAAGATTTAACTGCAATTTCTGCTAATTGAGTATACAGTGGACCCTCGGTTAACGAAAAAATTTCATTGCAGAAGCCTGCTTAAGTGCCATTACCGAACGAATTTACGTCCTTAAGAAATAATGTCATGTAGGTTAGTCTATTTCAGACCCCCAAAAATGCAATTCCACAAGAACTTACAAAATTATACTTACATAATTGCACGATTTCCGGGGTATTCGTTAACCGAGGGTCCACTGTACTGTACATGTACTCTTGCGGCACCTGTCAGACTTGTGATCTTTGTTTACTTTAGGCCAGTAATAACATTAGCTATTGATGAAAAATGATAAATATTATGACTGAGTGTAGCAGGTGGAAGGGTTGTGGTGAGGGGTACTTGTGTGCCCAGGCTGTAGTGGAGGAAGGCTAGAGGTGAGTGTAGCAAGTACCTGGGTGTGTAAAAGGGTGGTTGTGGTGTGGGTAGGCTTGTGCCTGAGCTGACACACATTAACCTTGGTTCATACTATCCAAGCACATAAGAATAAGAAGTACAGTCAACCTCCTGCTTAATAAATGTTTGCAGAATATAACTGTGTTTAAGGGCTGAAAAGCTTAGGGTCCTCACCCCTTCTTTAAGAGCACTTTCCACTTGTATAACAACCTTATGCCAGGTGGCCATCACAAACATGTATGGCATGCGTGCCACTTTTTAGCATGATGCCCGCTCACCAGGAGCAGTAGACTTACTTACTTTTCAGAATTTGTTATTATACTGACTAATGAGAATTCATGTGAAAACGAGTGAATTGAGCCAGCCCACTTGTTCCTTGTTTTTTGCTGTTTGTTTAAGCTTGTCTAAAGCACTTGGTACCTTTTACTTTAGCTAACACGAGCACTAAACGACCATCAAGTTTTAAGGATGGCAGTGATGTAAAGACCAAGAGGAAGAGCATTACGCTAAGTACCAAACTGGACATTTTTCAGTGAGCTGATGCTGGTTAGAAGGTGATATTGTAAAATATCTTGGCCTGGTTAAATCAGTGGCATATGCTATTCTGGGTAAACATGAGCCAACTGCAGAAACTGCTGGCTGTGCAAATCCTGTTGCTGCTGGTTTTGTTACTCACAGACAGAATAAACTGCTGGAAAATAGGGTGTGGATTGAAGAGCAGATTCAGAAAAACATGCCATTTAACACAACGATTCTTCAACTAGGGTTAACTTTATTTGAGATTCTAAACACAAATTGAAATTGAGGCTACACAAGACTTGTCTTCCAAGGCTAGTAAAGGATGGTTAGACAGGTTTAGGAAGTGTGGGAACTTACCTAACCTGATATTGTATTGAGTGGTGAGGCTGCTAGTGCTGATGCTGAAGTTACTTCCTTATAGACTGATGTCTCAAAGAAAATAATAGAAGAAGGTGGCTAAACACCTCTGCATGTTTTCAACACAGATGAAACTGTGCTGTACTGCAAGCATATGCTATCAAGAACCTTTATATCAAGAGATGAGAAGAGGGCTCCAGGATTCAAACCAGAAAGAACTTAGTAATATGATATCAAGAACCTTTATATCAAGAGATGAGAAAAGGGTTCCAGGATTCAAACCAGAAAGAACTGAGTAACTATTCTTCTGGGAGGCAATGCAGCTGGGGATTTCAAGCTAAAGCTTCTCCTAGTCTACAACTATAAAAGCCTCAGAGCTTTTAAAGCATTCAACAGTAATAATCTTCCTCTAATTTAGTGTGCCAACACAAAAGCATGGGTAACCACAGTTTTTAGAAATTGATTTATGGCATATTTTGTCTTATGAAATACTGCACTGATAACAGTAAGGTATTCAGCAAAACAATCAGTCCAATGTGGCAAATAGTATTTCAAAATAGATTTATTGTGTTGAAGAAGCTACAGATAACTTTAAGTGCACTGACCCAAGGAAAGAACGTAGCATTACCTTTGCTACTGTAGAAAAAAAACAGCCTCGAGCCAAATCGCAAATGTTAATTTTTTTAAGTGTTAGTTCCTCTACATCCAGCACATTCAGTTGACAGAGAGCAGCTGTTTACATTCAGGACACATCCAGTTGGTATGAAAGCCCTCTTCAAGTAGTGCATTATGAAACAGGAGCCCAGCTTTCACTCCTGTATCTTCCAACAGCATTGTGTCCTGATCAGATTACTCAGATGAGGAAGCTGGTGATTCTTTCCATCTCTCCCTTCCACTAATTTATTAATTTATTCTGGTGCTAAAGTGTTTTACTCTTTTTATTTACTATTATATTCCCTAAAGTGTTAACTCGTAATTAAGGTGCTATTTTTGGTGCTAAAGTGTTTTACTCTTTTTATTTACTATTATATTCCCTAAAGTGTTAACCCTCATTGTTTACTATTATATTCCCTAGATTTTATTTAAAAAAAAAAAAAAATCTAACTGCCACAGTTCTTTTATTAATTTTTATTATAATAATTAAGGTGCTAACTCAGGTACTAATTTACTTTACTTTCATTGTTTGCTATCATTTTCCCTAGCTCCTTTATTCCCAGCTTTAGTAAACTACCATAGTTCAATTAATTGCATTTGTATAAATTGACTAAGGTACAAATTCACGTGCCAAGAACTCTGTCAAATACCCTGTATCTCTACAAACTCTTATTAAAAATTTGTAATAATCAAATAGTTCCTAAGCATTTATTCTAGTATCATATTATTAAGTTTAGTATTATCTATTCTTCTCAGGTCTAGTTATAGAATCACATCAAATCTTATGATTACAGGAATTGATCCTGATATCAACCTATTATTAAATGACTTACATGATTCCAACAGCAACTGTAACTATTACACAGCAGATCAAGCAAAGACATTACTCAGAGCCACCAATAACATAACTATCTTCAATTACAATGTTAGATCTTTGAGCAAACATTATGATGACCTCACAGCACTACTCCAATCCCTCCAGACCAATATGTCAATCATCACACTCACTGAGACCTGGCTGAAGCCTGATACTACAGATGTCTATGCCATCCCAGGTTACACAGCCATTCACAATTGTAGGACAGATCAGCGAGGGGGTGGAATAGCTATATATTACTCAGATCAACTTGAATGTATCAATAACTCTTGCATAAGGGATGAGCATGGAGAATATATTATAGCTAAATTTAAATCAAAAGACCTGCAAAAACCCCTCACAGTGATAAACATCTACAGATTACCACAGTCAAACATTCACCATTTTAGTGAAAAACTAGGTAACC